>OY987263.1:29009907-29226127 GCA_963920665.1 Straminergon stramineum
AAGTGGAAGTGCACCAGCGTGATCATCTCCTTCTCCGCGGGCTGGAAAAACGCATGCTTGATGTTGCGGTACATGACATCGACTTTCTCTTCCTGACGCATCGTCGAGTACCGGAGACCGTTCGTATGAGCCTCCAACGTACCGCTCATTTTACGACCACGACCACCAAACGCAGGGCGGATCCAAAGATCGGACAACCTGACACACACAACCGCAGGCCCAATCAGATTCAGTTGCACACGCTACAATGTAACAAAACCGAACGGACCCAAGGGCACGACAGGATATGTGCTCCCTCCACAATGGCTCCCCAAGGAACCACACACATCGGTCCGGTATCGCGGAAATCCAACGAAACCCAAACATGAACAAACCGCCTTACACCCACAATGATGTGCTCCTACCTTGGAACGATCATTCCTCTCTCACTTTAAAACAATCAAACACCTCTGCAAAAAGAGAATCCGGAACGTCCCCAACGAAAGTCAACTCAAAACAGGTGACTTGCAACCCACTCCAGACTCGGCCGCCTTCTCACCACGAACCCACCTGCCCACAACAGAAGCAGCAAGTCCACTCCCCACAAAGCACAGAAAGAAATTCCATCCACATCCCACGGCCAAACCGTACCTGATGGGGCGGCCCTTGGCGGTCTGGAGACGCTCTTGGGTCACCAGAGTGGCACGCTCCGCGCGCTCCGACTCACGTTGAGCCACCTGACGACGAAGAGTCTTGATCAGCTGCACCACCTGGTAAGAATGACGGGTGTCGTTCGAACGGAAAGAAACCTCCTTCACGTAAATAGAAGCCGGAAACTTCTTCGTCGGGACGTCGTTCGGACCGAAACCCGCTCCAGGGACGTTGAAGATGATCCGGATGTACGAATGACCGCCATCCTGTTGACTCGTCACGCTCTTCACGGTGGCGATGTGGAACGGCACCAGCAAACCATAAATGGGGAGCAAAACGGCTTCGTTCTTCTGATCCACCTGTGCATCCACAAACAGGCAAGTCAGAAACTTCGTCGACGAACACCTGTTCAAATGCACGACGCCCAAGCCATATAGACCAATCCTACCAAACATCCTCCATCACGATCAGAAACGACCCCACTGCAGACAGCACTGTGCTACGAGCTTTCCATGATCCACAAACCGAAAAAACCATCGGCACTGCGGTTCCAACTTACGTGGATCTTCAGCTCCCGAGCAGGGATATCGTCCACGTTTCGGTACGCGACGATGTCACCAGTGGACTTGTTCGGACCTTGACCCTCACCGGACCCCAAACCTCCAGACGCGAGCCTCCGGGCGGTCTCCTCGTTCTTCTGACGCGCCAACTCGGCTTGGTGCTGCCGTCGTTGCTGGTGCACGAAAACACACGCAAGAACACAAGCGCTTGTCAAACATCACATCACCAAACAAAACCGACAAAAACCAAGGCCAAAGATCATGAACCCACCCGACCCACCCAGACAGTCCACGCTAAGGTCACCCAACAATCGCTACCAACCTAGAAATCGCTCTCACAAGTCTACAACAGAAAAAGACAAGAAATCAGAACAACTAAACCAATCGACAAAATCACCAGATCACACACAGCACAGGTCAGGGAATAGCACCTCTTCTTTCGTCATCTCCTGATTGTCCGATCGAAGAGTCGCCATGCGCACGGCGGGCTCGCTCGAACCATTCGGCTCCGATTTCACCTTCGGCTTCGATTCCACCTTCACCTCCTCCTCTTCCTCGTCGTCCTTGAACGAGTAAGCGATGTCCGTGTAAGTCTTCGAACACTTCAGCGTCGGCACCTCGGGAGCGCCCTTCTCCAACACGATCGCAGTGTCCGCAAGCAACAGAGAAAAAGTCTTCGACTTCGGATGACGAGACTCCGTAGACAAGTTGTGGAAACCCAGAGACACGTTGAACACCATGCCCGCACGGATCACGCGATCGTTCTTGCCGTTCAGCGTCAGACCCGACTCACGAAACTCGATCCCGATGCCCGTACCGGCATTCTTCGTGAAGTAAGGCAGAAACTCAGAGCCTCCAGACTCCACCACAGCGTAAGCAGCCTTGTACGCGGCAGACATCGCATTGCCAGGTCGCAAAGCGCCGATCGCCGCCTCGTGAGCCTTCAACAAAATCTTGTAAGCCTTCTCCTGAGTCTTGTCCGCGTCGATCATGATCGAACGCGCCACGTTCGAACAGTACGATCGGAAACGGGCGCCGATCGCGCAAAGGATCACACCCAGCGCGTCGTAATACAGAGGCTCCTCGTTGCTCACCGCGCTAGGCTTCAGATCGAAGATCCCGCCGCTCTGGAAAACAGGAGGGTAGCAGATGTCCACGTCCTCCGCCTTCAACTTCACATACTTACCGGGGTTCGTGATCACGTTCTCCGTGTTCTCCATCAGCTCCGCGTGCGTCACCTTCTTCTCCTCGTCGATGATCACCTCCAGCTTGGGAACCACGAAAAGTTTCAGCACCGCAGCGCTCAATTGGGAGGCGTTCTTGATGTTCGAAAGCTCCTCCTGACACACATCAAACACAATTCCACACGCACATGGATAAGAAAACGAGACACAGCTGGATAACACACACGTTCCGCAGCGACTCAACCCCGAACGTCACGAAGCACCCCGGCCATTCATCCACCGATTCACACAAACACTCAGATATGCGGATAGCGAGACGTAACTTGCCAAGATTGGAAAGGGCTCCGGACATCCCCAATGGCACAAGCATTCTCTCATTCGCCCATCAAACTCCCTCCATCGCCCACCCAGTGCTGTAATCCTAAAACTCTCCAAATGGCGTCCCACAAAGACCTCCAAAACTTCCAAGGCAAGTCAATTACCTCGTCCTTCACGGCGAAAATCTCAGAAAAGCCACCCGAAACGTCCACCGTCGCACACCCCGAACCGTCCAAGCACTCCGCCCACTTCTCCATCAGCGGGCCCTCAGTCGCCTCGCGAGAAAGCACGCCGATCACAGGGCTCTTGCTCTTGCTCGAACCCTTCACGGACTCCAGAACCGCATTCATCTGCGAGCTGCCGTCCTGCTTCCGCTCCTTCACGTGAATGTGAATGTCCACGCCCGTCAGCATCTTCGAAGACTTCTGCAAGTCCTCCAGGTGACCCGCCTTCTTCGAGCTGCACACGAAGTGCAGCGCGCCAGGCATGAACACCATCACCGTCTCCGGAAACTCGTACCCCAGCAGCCAAATGTGCAATGCGGTCGACTTGAGGTACCGCAGATCCTCGGACGCGGGAGGCGTCACCACGGCGATGGCGTCCGCACCTCCCCACATCTCCTTCTTGTGCTCCTTCCACTTGTTGTTCAGCAGCTTCAAGCGCTTCCCGTACAACTCCAAGTTGATCTGCACCCCGCCCCCGCCCTTCCCGTCCCCGTTGCGCTCCGCCATGCTGCTCCCAAGCTTGGACGCCTCGAGACCCCCCAAACCCTAAAACGAGCCACGGCTTCAAATTCCCAACTCACACCGACGGAAATAATTCCACAACCAAGACCTACTCCACTTCAACGGCAACAATAAATGCGCTTCCGCTTCCGCAGGGAATAGCAACCGTGCGAGTTTGCGACGAAAACTCAGACCTCCGGGCAAGAACCCAGATTAAACCCTAGCAACTGAAATGCAGCCTGAGTGCCTTGAGGTCTGTTTCATCAAATTGTTGCAGAAACCAACAGCACTAGGAACCGTGTATTCAAAACCCCGTGCCCATGAATCAGTGCCGCTCCTCTCCTCGTGGAGGTGCTCTCCACCTTGCCTTCCTCCACAAGAAAGTGCACTTCTCTTTCTTCCGTTCTGCCCGCGTTCGTCAAATTCTTGTGCACCAAATTGCGAGGCCCCTGCGACGCAACCGGTTCTTCAGTTGCGCTTCCCGAAACTGTGGTAAAACTCTCGCCATGTAACAATCCCTAATGGACGGATGCCTGGATACTTGGGAATACTACGATTCAAAGCCTTTGAGTTCCCACGCAAGTTCAATTGTTTAGGATCGCCAGAAGGCAGCAGCTCATTTTGTATTTCTGGCGCCATTTTCTTTTTCTCAACCAGTAGGAGGGTGACGTGTGGCACTACATTTTCTTAAAGAATGAATGTGATTTAACTCTCAAGGTTGGAAGTTAGGGCATAACTTTATGGTATGCATTCTTTACATTCTACTTGTTATTATTGTTATTAAGCTCTAGAATTGTCTTGTCGGACACATTTAGAGTTGTGTCTGACATCCACATATTGTGAGCACAAGACGTACTAGGTATGGCATTTTTTCATTTTTATGAAGTGCCAAAGTGGCGATATAAAATGTTCTAATAGTGCTTCAAATTTCAACATTCATATAAAAATTGGATAGAAAATATTACATTAGTATTGACATATCACTAGTCTATAAATTTGTTTTCATCCACAATCTGGTAATTTCATCCAATTTCATTTTTTTTCATTTGAAGTTTTTGAAGAAAAACTTTTTGATTATTTGCCATTTTTTTAGTCAATTTTTTTCTAGCACTATAATGCCAAAAAGAAAGTGTTGATTTAATGGTGGTTCATTGATTTTGGTGTTTTTTAGCAATGAATTGTACTTGGTAAGCTTAATCCTTGAATCTCCGTGGAAATCATGTGTTTTGGCACCATGTGATATCATCTACTTTAAAAGAACCATAAATACTCATTGGGAGTCAAACTATTGAAGAAGATGTCCCCTTTCCACCCCTAATTCTGAGGATGAATAGTTGCACTTTTGTCCTATACAGGAGAATTCTTTGTCATTGATCAGACAAAAAACATCCACCTCGGTGTTTATGGATTAACCCACCAAATTATCACCTTCCAATAATTTATTAAACCTTTCAAGAATACAATTTAGTTCCCAACAATCCACTCAAGCACAGTTAAGGCAGAGAAGCCATTTGCTCTGGTTGCAATTCTGGAGCGAGTTCTTTTTTTGAACTAGTAGAAGGGTGACATGTGGCACTTTTTCTTGAAGAATGAATGTGATTTAACCCTCACTATTTATGGGCAAAACTTTATTTCAGACATTCTCGTTGATATGTTGTTGAGCACAAGACATGGCGGCTCAATAATTTGGTGATTGTTTGCAAAAAATAGTTGTCCTTAGTGAATTGAATATGACAGTCAGGTAATCCACCAAATGATCACATTCTAATAATTTATCAAGCATTGGCATTATGAGACAACAATTTTAATAACAGAATTTTTATGTAATAGAAGAAAAAACACTGATTTTTTTTAGATTATTTTTTCTGTTATGGATTTAAGATGTAGTGGGGTATTGAAATTTCTTTTTATGATTTTTGTTATAAAATGTTAAGAAATTTAAGTGCTTTGGCATAGTTTTGAGAAACTGAAATGAGGGAATTTCCAAACCTACATTTAATAGAAGGTTTAGGGTTTAGAAAAATGTTGGGAGAAGATTGAGGTGGTTGAAAAATGAATCGATTTAGAGTACTACATATGTTGAATATTTCATCCATGCAAACAATTGGGAAGTCTTTTGACATTAGGTCTTTTTTATTTTTTTACAAGTAAATTTTCAACTAAGAACTAGTTTTTGCATACCAACATTACCATCATTACCATCATCACTATCATTACTATTACAAGATATAAAGTTTGGAAAATTATATTGTGGTCACAAAATATAAATTCAATTTTCTATAAATATTGTTGTGAATGGATGATTTGAGGTGAAACCCTACAATTTTTATTCCACAACAAATCTTCAAATGATGTCAATGCTAATTTAGTAAGTACTAATGTACCTTGTGATGTTGCCACAATAAAAATAAACCAAGATTAAAAGTTAACTTTTAATTTTTAATTATAAAACTTTGAGATTCCATAATTTTCACATTCTAGGTCCAAATACCACGAAATCAAGCCCGTGCACCCCTCCTTGAAGAGAGCTTTCCAATGGTACCAAGAACACAGTTGGGGGATGTATGATTTAAGAGATCTCAATGTAACAAAACAAAGAGCCTATCTTAAAGGTATGGATTTTATTGCATTTATGGTATTTATATAGGAAATAATAATTCTTTAAAATGATGATTAAAATGGAAAATAAATGCAACATCCCGAGTATAAAGTCAATGTCATGGCAATTTTAGTTTAAATTTTAAATTTGAAGCAATTATTGCATAATGCCTTTAGAACGAAATTAATTATTTTTAACCATAATTATATTTTGCTCCAAATTTTTATGTTATCTTGTCTTACTTCAAGGAATGTAAGTTTCATTTACAGAGTTTTATCTCTTGTTCAAGTATATTAGTATGTGGCTCTTTCAATTCAATTATTACAAATTCAAATTTAGTTCTAAGAGTGAGTATATATAATTGGTATACTATCATTCAAAATTGAATTTTTAGTATTGTACAATCCAATGTTGAATTTATTTACTCTAAAATGAAATGAAATAGAGTATACAATAAATTTTATTGATTAAAATTATATCAACAATAAATGCGAGGAAGATTCTATAGACCCATATTATTCAAAAAATAAGGAATGGCAATCAATGCCAAGGTTATAAGAATAATTTATAAATCTATACCTTATCTCACCAATATGAAGTTGCTAATTACTTTTTTATAAGTTACACCTTGCTTTTCTGATAGCTAGACATGAATACATGATACTAACAAATGCAAATGACATTTTAAATTTACAACTAAAACTTGGACCTCCTAATATTAAATTTGATACTCCCTCCGTCCCAAAATGATTTTCTTGTTGGCCTCAAGTTTTTGTCCCAAAATGATCTTCCTACTACACTTTATGATGTGAGAATTGGTCAAATTTGACTTTCAATTGTTATTTGGGACCAACAAAACAACTCTAAGCAATAGTTTGCCTTCCATCCATGCAATCTTTAGTAAAAAGACATATTAAATGACGAAAAATGTCAATCAACACTTTTTGTCCTTATTTTTTGCATCTCTTTGAGTATTTCCTAATTGAAGGAGATGAAGCTTTGGGAGGTGGTACAAAAGTCCACACATAGTCTTGGGCCTATACTAAGTGCCTACAAAACAACGACCTCACACTCAATAATTATATGCCTAGTGGTGCTCCTTGAAAATGCTCCAAAAATTCCACTTCTCAAAAGTCCCAAACTACACTTTGACAAGGGTTTCAAAACTCAAAATTTCTAGAACACTAGGAGTGCACCAACCCCTACTTGCAATGCAAAATGGTTTTACAAAAATGTTATTTTCTACTTGAACCTCTAAAGGACTAACAAGGTGCATTTTTTGGCAACATAGAAATTTGGGGTAGGTACATGTGACTAGAGAGTTCTATGTTTTTGGCCCAAACTTTAATAGAAGGTGTGGCCAAGAAATATCTTTCATAAGCACTAAAGTTTAGGACATTTGGAAATATGAGTAAAAATTTATGGCTGAATATATAGTTTGTTTCTCAACTCAGGCAGTCCAGGCAGATCTGAAAAAATCACCTTTTTCAAAAATAAAAAATTGAAATTGATTTTCTAGATTTATATGTATATAGAAAGCTTTGAATCATTCCATTTTGATCAAATGAATGAGTCAAAAGTTATGAGATGTTTTGGTTTGTGGGTAAGTATGGATTCTCTACTCTAAAATAAACTTTGAAGTTCTTTATTTAATACAATTTTCAATATTTTTGGAAAAAATAAAAAATATTAGGTGTAGATTGTTTAATATAACATTCAAACCATTGGGATTGGCATTTTTCAATTCCATTAATAAATTTTTAACAATTTCGTATTTTGAATCATTCTGTACATTTTTCTACTTACTATTTTTTTCCTATATGTTGCACAATTTCAAATGATCTGAAAATTTTCAAGCACGTAGCCAGCTTGCCTTGAAAAATGAATTTAAAGAATCATTACCATTTTGGACATTTTTCATATGAATTTGACCTTGTGAAGTGTAGCTGCCCATTCTTTCATAGGGGCAAAAAAAGGCTTCTTGTCACTTCAAATGCTAATATCTTTCAATCTATAGGGTGAAAATTTCTAAAAAATTTCCACATCTTCTCTATCTTGTTTATTACTAGATCCAATGGTTACATGTGTCCAAAAATGATATTTATAAGAAATTTGGTACTTGTATTAGAAATGGCAATTTTTGAGAGTTTTTGGTGATAACATAGTCAAGGAACTTTAGGGGTTAATCACTACAAGAAAAGGGGGGTGTAAATGACAACAAAGAATGACCGCTAAGAGTTCATTCTGGACAAATTTGACTTCAGAATGACTAGGGGCCCTAAAGTCATAATAGACAAGTCATTCTTGAAATAACTATGATTCTATTATCATCATCCATTTCAGACTTGCATGAAGAATGGATGAGAGGGTCTATATGACTGATGAAGTGGACAAGCAAATTTTTAGGAAAGGTCAGGCAACTGCCCATTTTCAAAGGATTTTTTGTTGATGTAGATGTCTATGTCAGCTAATTATGCAATCATTTTGAAGTTGTGATGGAGTTAGAGTTTTGGTGATGTGGACATCCAAATTAGAGTCATGTGTAAGTCATTATGTAGTCCGAGCGCTGCTGACGTGGACATCCGTGTCAGAGTCATGTGTAAGTGATGTGTAAGTCATTGTGAAGTCATTATGTAGTCATTCTCAAGTGGCATGGATATAGGGTTCAAGTTTATCTCCAAGGACATTAGAAGTCCTTTTTTTTATCATTTTCAATTCATTGTGATGTATATAAAAAAACTATAATGAAAATTGCATGGGGAGTAGTCATTTTGTAGTCACATATGAAAACATTCAAACTTCTACAGTGATAAACCATACACAATATGCCATACACAATACATCATATTTTGCATACATATTGGATGACTTCCAAAGGTAGTGAGTATATGAGTGAGGAGAGATAAAATGACAAGCCCTTCATAAAAGCAGGATAGTAGGAGGCAAGACAAACCATGTGGGATATGTAAAGCGCAGGAATTGTATTAAAAGTACAATTTCAAACCTCATTGAGACATAGGAATTTAACTTTTTTCAAAAAAAATCTACTACTACAAGTTGGGAAATCAATTTCACTTTCATCTCCAAAAATCCGTTTCAGATTTTGTGCCTCAAATCAAAACTCACTACAAGAGAAAGGGATGTTTTGAATGAGTTTTTAAGTATAGTCCTGAATATAAGAATATAAGTAATGACTTTTTAGGAGATTTTTAGTAAAAATTTACTAGAAATATGTGTAATTTCATTAAAATTTTATTGAATATCTCTTAAAAGGTCATTACTTATAATCTTTTGTTTAGAACTATACTTAAAAACTCACTTAAAATACCTCTTTCTCTTGTAGTGAGTTATAGACAAAGTTGCTAAAGGGATTAGAATATATTAGAACATGATCATAACTAGGGTCACCTATTCAATTTTCCTAAAATAAAGAAGTATGTAGTTGTCCTAGATCTTTTAACTTCATGCAAGGAAAGTGTGATAATGACTACGTAAGATGTTTACAAATTACATAATGAATCAAAGTGTACAAGGCATCAAAGTAGTAGTAGAGTAGGTGTGCAGTAGTCCAAGACTTATGAGTAGTCGTTTGGTAGTTGCAAGAAGCCATTCTATAGTAGCACTAGAGTTGCAATGTTGTTGTCTGTATAAAGGAGATATAGGACTCAACAACTATTGTTGACTCCATCTAAATATTTTAGTGTATGTTTGTTGGAACCCTAGTAATTCAAATGTGAATCATATGAAGTATTCAAAAGTAGTATAATGACAATGGCGCAAGTTTGTAGAAGTCATCATTGGCATATCAATACACTAGTAGAAAATCAAGCCTAATCTGTTGTTTTGGTCGCGTTGATCATCAACAAATTTCTATTGCTTAATAGAAATTTGTTGATGATCAACGCGACCAAAACAACAGATTAGGCTTGATTTTCTACTAGTGATAGGAATTTGGACCCTTAGGACAACACTATAACAAAACATGGTAAAAAAAACCCGTAGTCAAAATCTACCATGGTTCTTTTTGCTACCTTTTCGTGTAGGCCCACTACGCACGCAACCAACGTTTTTTGCAATTTTCCACTGCAATTTTTGGAATTTTGGGGCGTATGATATACTATTGGAAAGGTATTGAAAATACCTTTCCAACGGTATATCACATGCCCCAAAATTCCAAAAATTGCAATCGGAAATTGCAAAAGAAGCTAATAGTCCACTATGCGCGCATGCACAAAAACATGGCAAAAAGAACTGTAGTCAATTTTGACTACGGTATTTTTTTACCATGTTTTGTTATAGTGCCAAGACAATATATATCAACAAATGGAAAGGCCAGACATGGACAATGCATGATTTCAAAAAAAAAAATGTTAATTGACTACAACAGCACATGTATGTACTATTGTAGTTGCTTGGCATCTTTTGATTTGGTTCACTAACAAGTTGGTTTGATTCCAAGGAGGTTCTTTGTGAACAACATAGTTAGAAAGCATACTAGAAAGTCGTCATTTTTTATGTAATAGTCGTTTAGGAGTAGTTGCCTTGAAGATTCTCCCCCCCCCTAAGTCATAGTCAATCATTCAACAGTGATACCGCAAAGGTGGTGTAATTGCACCATCTAACCTTAGAGGACATTGAAGTAGCCATTTCAACTTAGAGTTGGTGTTTGCTTCTAGCATACATGCGAAATAAGCATGTCATAGAACCAAAAAATCTTCTATTTGTGGAGCACTAACAAAAGAAAGGAAGTGGATATATGTTGTGTAGTCATATGTTGTATGCACTCAAATCTTTCTCTTGATCCACAAAGAGTACATGCTCTTACCGGTGCAAGAAGAGTTCGGCTCAAAAATCAAATTCTTATAGATCCACATGGTGTATTCAAGGGATGGTAGAGTGAGACCACAGTGATGCCAAGTGACACATGCTTACACAGCCTAATGGCTTCGCATGCCTTTTTGCTACCTTAGTAGTCGTATTTTAGTCATCAAAGAGTGACTAAAGTCCACATCAACATACTACCTTACTTATCCTTAAGTTGCACAAAAAATCACACTCTACCAAAAAACAAACGCTATAGTTGTTTTGGAGTCATGTAGTAGTCATGCTGCAATTGCATCTTACAACATCTTTATAAATATTTTCCCGAGCAGTGTTGTATAGTCTATAACAACCTAGTTGTCGTTAATGACTTCAACGTCTATATAGGGTACCCCACTTTTCTTGTAGTCTTGTTGACGCCATTTCGAATGAATGTTTGCAACTCATATCACACTCTATCATGACTTCATCAGCTAGTTGTGATCAATGACTTCAGAATGACTCAGACATTGTAGATAGCGAGACTCTAGTGCAATTACAGAATTCGCAATCATTTCAAGTGAAACCAGACATGCAATCATTTGTTTGCAATCATTTATACCATTGTTTTCTTATAGTGAATCCAGAATACTTTGTCCAATATGAAGATCATTTGGGGATGGAGGGAATAACTAGAGTAACTATAAAATCTAACCATATGATTTTAAAGGGCTTGTTGTTTTGTGTATCATTGCAAAGATTGTATGAAATGTTTTACTTAGAGATACACAAGGATAAAATATAAGAAAATCAAATAAATATAAAAAATTCAAAAAAATTCAAAAATGATTGGTCAAGAAAAACTTTCCCAAAATGACTAGAAATAAGAAATAGAAAAATTTCAAGAATTTTTAATTGAAGGCTTATTACAAATAGTTATTTGGTGTTGAAATGAAACTTAACTATGCACACATTTGTAGTTGATCCAGTTTTGGAAAATTTTGATATACTATGCTCAAATGAAGTTTGAAATTTGGCCAAAATTTCAAGTAATGCAATTTCAACTTGACTATGAGCTTTAATATTTTCTATATTCTAGTACATATCCCACGTGGACCATTGTACCCACTACCAAGTATCCACCCTACTGGTATATAGCATTTGTCATCATTTTACATTGGTTGGCTTATAAAGTTATATTAATAATTTGTGGTTTTGTTTGTTTGCCAGAAACTTCAATTTTACTTATTGCAATTATTTTTGTTGATAAGTCTTAGAATGTAGTACCTTTGTTTTGAGTATTGGTTTGACAAGAGAATTTTTTAAGTAATGTGAGTTTTCAAATGGACACTAAATTTAGAGAGGCACTATGCAACCAATCTCTTCCTCAAAAGATTCTTTGACCTATATTTTATTAGCTTTCTAGATGAATCCTACAATTAAATATACACTTTGTAAAAATTGTTATATTAAATAAATGTAGGAATTAAAATCCTTTGTCAAAGCATTTTTCTAATTGAAAATATAGGGACCATCAACCATTTGTTGTGAGTGTATCCTAGAGATCCCACAAGCATTTTGCCACCAAAGTTGATTCAAAGTAACAATCCTATATTAAAAGTTGTGAGGTCAAAATTTCAAGCACTTGAATTTGTCTATTATAGTCTAACATTATGGAATAATGAAAATCTTGTCAACTCTTATAATTCTTTTGCTGCACTTTGCATCTTCTATTGTATCACCAAAGGAGTCAAGTCTCTTTCGATTGATTGTGTTAATCTTCTTAAATTCAAAGCTCTTACAATTATTGAGAATTGATCAACTATTTCTTATAGTTGGTAACTAATTTACTTAATCATAAATCTGAATATTGTGAAAGTTTTATCTTCTTGTTGAAAAATTGGATTTCAAGATATTTGATATTGTAAATGACATATAAATTATTCAAAGAATTCACTATCACATTGCCATTATCAAAGATTTGATTTTCCTAATGGAAGTGCATTTTGTACACTTAGATTGTAGCACAAGAAAGATCTATTTCAATGGTAGGGTTGATAGGAGTGTAGGGCTATCCAACAATGAATCCTACTCTAGCAGGGAGATTGGCATTTAGGGATTAAGAAGATTCTTGCATAGGAAGATCAAGTTCATGATAATATTCTAAATCAAGTAGAATACAAAAATGTAAAATCTCAAAAAGTAGACAGTAAGGTGTTTCATTAGAAAAAGAATTTAAAAATTATACACAGTTAAATAAAAATTAGAAATTGGAAACAAATCTCTAAAGATGGTCATTTATAGAATGAACACCAAAATAATTTTTTCCATGTTCAAAATGCATACAAATAGAAGTTGATTTTGTGGAGTTCTATTTTGTATATAATTTTTTATTTTAAAAATTCCTTCATATTCCCTTCAAGTTTTGACTCCAAACTATTCAATCCTTCAAATATAAGGGAATATCCAAATTTTTTAAATTGCAAAGATGTATTATAAAATTCCCAATTGAAGAATAATTTAATGATGACTTTCAAGCAAAGGTTGTAAAATATGATCTATCGATTATATCCATAAGCTTGGATTTAGGCTGTAACGCAAACTAATATTTGTCAACAAAGTTTAAACCAAAAACTTGCAAATTCCTTCCTAAATTAACTATACATTAAATATTTGTAACTTTTGAAAGGTATATTTCTTTGGAATTCAAAATACTAAGTTCTAATAATGAAAATTAAAAATAAATTCTTTTTCTTATTTGTTCAAGTTGTTTTGGGGAGGGTCATTTTTCAACTAAGAAAGTTATGAGGTGAGACATACTTGTATCATTTTAACTATAGAACACTTATACAAATAAGTTTCAAAAATCTGTATTACACAAACATTAGAGAGCTTAAACAAGAATAAATAGAAGAATTAGATAGATGTAAAAAGCAAGATTATATGTGTTGGGACATATTTTCATTCATCCATTGTTTGAAATTTGAACACTTGTTCTTTAAGGGGTTAAAAAAGGGACTTTAAAAAATCCTACACCTCCAAAATGTAAGCATGGGATGCACTCATAAACCAAATACTCCTTACCAAATTAACTTTAGGAAATAAGAAAATTTGACATGAGTTTCAAATAGACATATGTGTGACAGCAAATGGTGTGAGCCATGTTTGCAATCGTCCTAATACTAGAGAAATTAGATACTAAAAATGTACATTTGGAATTATTCCTTTGAAGAAGTTTTGACCAAAGTTAGCCTATAGTTTCTTGTATTTTTTTATTTTAGCAATGATCGTCAACAAATTAAGAAAAACACCAAACTTGAATTGAACTTGATGGCAAAAGTATAGGAAAAATTTGATGATTTAAAAAGAAAGTAGTAACGATATAAAATCTATGTCTTTGAAAAGGGGTTGTATTGCATATTTTCTACATTCATATGTCACTCAAGGATATATAGTAGGTATAGAATACTTCTCTGCAATGGCTACTATTTCAAGTGAACAATATATTGAATTGGTTACAAGTGATTATGGTACGTCTTTCAAACAAAAACACTTCTTTGGATTCACCTTCTCTAGTTTGTTTTTGTTTCTATGGGATCATTCTTACAAACTCTTTGGTTGTTTTTCAAGTAAGAATCTTGAGTGCAATTCCCAAATGTTGTTTTTATTAGGAAAGAGACGCCACAAGATTAGGACTCATTTTGAGTTGGGGTGCTTGCAAAGGAAAAATGTTAGGCAAGACTTCCTCTAAAATTGAAGAGAGAGGGATGATGGATATAACAATATACATTCAAAGCTAAAGACATCTATTTTGACAACACATTGCAATGATGGATTCTTTATAAAGATTTTATATAGGAGTGGATAGTCCTCTTCCATCCATAGAGACAAAGATTGAGGTTTACATTGTCTAATTTTTATAGCCGGTCAAAGTTTTCTTTTTCAGTTCAAATGCAATTCATCATTGTATTACTTTCAATGGTTTCTAATGAGAGATATAAATTAGACTCTTTTTATTTCATTCTTGGATCAATTCGTTGTGGTTAATAAAAATTGTTTGCTTCTTACTTAGCTCTCTTTTTTAAGTGTGAAATTGAGTTTAACAGTAAGATTAAGTTGTGCATTTTCTTTTGTTAAATTAAATTTCTTGTGTTCTTTTATAATATTGGATTTGGAGATTGCATCTATTGAGAGTTTTTGTTTCTGAGTTAGCAAAGGTCTATAACTTTGGATATCTCAAATAGAGATATTGCATTGTGTTTTCTAGTAGGATTAGTACATACTTTTTGGTGTTAGAGTATATTTTATAGTGATTTGCTAATTCAAGGTTGTTTGTGTATAATTGAAAGTTGATACAAACTGCAAGAATATGTTACTTTAGGATCTTATTGAAATGTATATCTTGCAATGGATTTAGTGTTTTCTCAAGTTGTTGCACTGAAGGTAAGATTCTAATCACTTCATCATATAAGAAGTATAGAAAAAATAGAAGCAGAAGTTGCATTACATTTAAAATAGAATGTTTAAGATGAAAGTGAAGTTCAAACTTATATAACAGAAAAGTACAATCCTCATTATTGAGCTCACTAAGATATAATGATACAATATAGGTGTTGTGATTTTTGTAGTATCTTAAGTAAGAATAATGGCATCAAAAACCATCAACCAACCAAGCCAATCTAGCTTATATAATGGATTCAAAACTAGGATTGGTGTTCAGCGAAAAATCTCATACCCAATAGAGTCTACTAGAAGTAATGTTTTTTGTGTAGGGCAAGCAATACAAAACTTTCTAATACAAACTTAGCTTGGAGTATAATCTCATGAAGAGGTGAATAGACCATGCATAAATACACTTTTACATGGCAATTCTACTGACTAAATCTTCTACCCAATGTTGGCAATATTTCATCAAATTTTAACAATTTTGCTCAAGAAGCTAATGCCAGTCGCCTACCAATCGACTCTTGTTCTCCTAATGTCTGTCATTCTCCATCTCATGTACAAGTGCAAATTTGTCCAGCTTCGAAGGATAACTTGTATTTGCTACTTATTGCATATAAGACATTCAACTACTAGGGAGTGCTAAAAGATAATGAGTCCTTGCGCAAACAAGTAGAGCAACTAACTGTCTAATTCTATGCCTCATCATTGTTATAGAAAAGAATAAAGATAAACTACCTTGTTGTAATCAAGAAAATGTTAAGGTTAATAAATTACCTTGTTAACAAAAACAACCTTGTTGTTGATGTAGATTTTGATATGAAAAAGATTTCTAACTTATACTTGTACATTGTTTGGATTTTTACAATAGCACCTTAATATTGATATTATTACCAAAATTCTACTTGGGAACATTCTTTTTTCAAATATGTATCCCTCTCATGAAACTTTAATTGAGGCAATACTTACAAATTTTGATGCTTACGAAAACTAGTATATTAAAGCAATTTTCTTGAAAGAGTACGGCTTGTTTAAAGAGACTAGCTTAGAGAGATTGAGTGAGGTTGTTTTTTGAGTGGATAGTGAGGACAAGTATCCACTCTCAAGACATTGAGATTGTTTTTTTCTAATTTTATTACCCCTCTTACCAATTTTTTTTGAAAAAGCTAATCTTACACTTACTAATATTTTTGATGAGCAGTTTATTTGGCAAGCAATATAGGTTATATCAACATATTCAATATGTATTCAGTAATTAGTATGTATATAATATACATTATGTATTCAATACGTAATTAGTGTGTTATTAGTATTTAATATCCATTTTCTACATCCATATCCATATATGTGCGGTATACTTACGATATCATAATATTTGTATCAAGATCAATGGCAAGGAAAGGGGGTGTTTTTATTTTTTTTCAAAAACAATCAATGGCTACTAATTTTTTGGGGGAGGGGAGGAGGGCTAATTATTTGAGTGGATAGTTTGTGACACTTGACATTGAAAAATGTTGCTAATAGACGAGGAACACTGACAAGATATGCAAAGGATGAACTCTATTTTCTTTTTGGTGTTCTGAAACCTCTATTTGGTGCTTCAAGTGATTTGATCAAAAAATGACATGAAAAGCTCTAAGCGCTAAAGAAAAATGTGTTACCTCAATAATTGGTTTGTTACTCAATAATTATGAATGTTGATTACTAGTAGTTATATTTTTTTTTTATCAATTTTGATCAAAGGATGGTTTATTAGTGTCGATAATATACTCTTAGTATCAAATACAAATGTTGTTCAATTTTGATTGTAGTTGATTAGTTATTGCCAATCTGTCAACTTTGATGAAAAGTCAATGATAAGCTGTAAATTCCAATTAAGGCTAATGAGTTGAAGATTAGGTCATTGCTTTCTTATTACTGTCATGAATTAAATACTCATTTAGAGTATCTTTGGAATTTTTGTAGTAAACAATTCATGGTGAAAATTCACAAATGTTGATGGATATATTGACCCCTATTAATCAACAATCTTCCATGGAGTTATAGTAAGGGTTATTTATAGAGAAAAATATAGTTAAGTGGATCTTGTGAGTCTAACAATTGATGAAGGTGGTTTCTTCTTTCATGTGGTAAATTAAAAATTTCAATTGAAATACTTTTAGATCAAATCATGTTATAGTGACTTAATTGATTTTTTTGTATTGTAGCTTAAATTGGCCATGGAAGGGAATAATCTCTATCCCTTTGACATGTACAATGAGCTTCGTATGATGAAAGAAGCTAAGAAAAGATTATTGCAGTTTTGGAGTCAAATGTAACAAGTGTTGATTGTTATGAATGACAATTTGGATGATGAGTTTGGAGTTGATGATGAAGATGGAGCTAATAGTCAAGTTTCTTACACCCCTGGAATAGAAACAAATTTTTGTGACTAAAGTGAGTGCAAAATCATTTGTTTCAATAGATTGATGTTGCTACAATTGGTTAGATCAATTGTAGCCTAGATCCTTTCCTTGAGATAAATTACAAGTGAACTTTTCCAAATGGTTTTGTTCTTGAACTAAGGTGACAATATGATTTATAATTTATGATTTATTGATTTGTTGTATTGGATTTGGAGACAAGAAATAGAAGTCCTTTGAGATAGCTCACAAGTGAATCTTCTTCATAGAGATCTCAACTAATTTGTAAGTAACAAGCCGGTTTACAAGCCCAACAAATGCACCAAAATACATCTACACCAATAGTTCTTTCTTCAACATTCTTACGGCTAGATCTTGTTAACACATGCAAGACCAATAATTCCTTCTTCAACAGTTCCATTTAGTGTACTTAATTTATTTGTTTGGTTTTTTTCATGGATACAATGAAGTAGAACAAATACAAAAAAAATGATAAATTGAGACATATTGTTTCTTTTCTAAATGATTTTCATTCTTGAATTGTACTCTAAAAGTTGGCTTTGTATTTTACTTTTAATAATTTGAAAGTCTCTTCTTGAAAGTGTATTATTCTTGCAAAAAGATTTAAATGTTGATATTGTGTTTGGACAAACTGGCAAATATGAAGTGACATCATTGTGACAACTAAGCAAATAATAGCTTGTAAAAGATTTTCATGTTCCAATTTTTAAACTATAATGTAATTGTATAGTGTACATTTTAAATTGTTCAATATTGTTTCAACAAATATCTTATAAATACTACCACAAGATTTTCTAAAACAAAAAAATTCAACCATGAATATTTTTTTATTCAATATTCCTACATCATTATATTAAAATTATTGAAATAATACCTTTGATTGACAATATTAAGTCAATAAATCTTGTGAAATTATTGAGACAACTTCTTATAGCTAGTTTGTGTTTGTCATGTTGTTTCCATAGTGGTGAAATATTGATTCAAAGTTTTAAAGAATTTGAAATGACTATTTTACCTCCAAGTCTAAACTGTCACTTTCTAATTCCAAATTGAAAAAAGAGTAATATATCTTCAAAAAGTTATCACAAATTTCAAGTCAAAAACTCATAGTGTGCAACTTTTATAACTAATCAAAGTTTTTTCTTTTCAATTGGGAGGCAACTTATTATTATTCTACTTTCAAGTTCATATCTTTCACTTTGTAACGACAAACTAAGAATATAATTGCTCTATAGAAACTAACAACTCAATATTTAGGCACATCAAATATCAAAACTAGATGCCTTTTCATTGAAAAATTATAGGCACTTAAAAAATTTGCCTTCAAATTTGATGGCAATTAACCCTCTCTCATTCGATCAAGCATAACTTTCACATACAAGCAAGTGATACGTTTTTGAAATCTCAAAAAAAAATATCATTTCAAAACTTTACTTCAAAACTCACAATACACAATATGTTATGGCTCTCTTAATACATGGCTTAAAAATCTAACTATGAGAAGAACAAAAACTTCTCCATAATCTTTACTTCATCTTCCACCTCATTCACCTAAGCAAATGGATTTTAGCTCATAACATGCCACATGATCCACATTTCATTCATTGACCATCTTTTTTTTCTCCGAAATTCTCTTCATATCCTCTACTTAGAATTATAATCTTTCAAGATCCGAAACAATAGTAAAACTTTACTTTCCATTCCAACAACTTCAAATACATAAAATAAAATTTGAAAATATTTTCATTTATAAAAATAAATGAATTAGGATCTAATAGTAATTTGTTCAAAGGTAAAAAAAATAGAGTTTTAAGAAGAACATCATTCATTTGTACCTTAAGACTTCAAATAAATCCCCTCTAGTTCGACATACAAAACTCAAGAATATATATATTTTAATTTTTTAATTTTTAATTTTTAATTTAATTTAATTTTTTTTGTAGAACGTAAGTATTTTTAATGCGATAAAATAAAAAGGTGCTTGAGTTGATGTTTAGCATTGAGCCGTAGGAAAACTAGGTTTAATATAGAAGTTCGATGCTAAACCACTCAAATGGTATATACTTCTTGTTTGTTGTAGGTGAAACATGATTCAGAGTTCATAGTTATGAGATTATTCCACCTAGTAGATTCTTGATTTTGGGCCATGCATTGACTGAGCTTGACGCACTAAACATTGAGCAACCGCTCGTAGAAGAAATTCCTAGTTCGATTAAAACAACTAAACTTCCGGTAAAGACATGAAAACCACAGGTTGGGAAATGATCCATTGAATTAGTTTATGAGAGGAGGCTTTGTTGCTTGTCTGAATGCAATATGACTTTAAAAGGTTGTTCAAAAGTTTTGGATTAAGGAAAGTGGTCATTTTAGAGGGAAGATGCTTTGAAGAATCTTTTATTGACAAAATAATACGTTAGAAAATATAAAAAAATTCTATTGCAAAGAAGGTATCAACAACCAAAGGAATAATCGATGATGAAGTCAGTCCACCAACAATGTAATATAGAGGCTCCTCAATGGATACACCCAAATCATGACTCAACAAACATCTATGCCTTAAAGCTTTACACTAAATCACATAGGACTACTTGTATCTGATTTTGCTTCTCTAAAAACAAGTGAGTTGATATGTACTATTGATATTGTGATTACATTTATAGTAAATCTTCTTATGATATGATGAATATGTTGCTTATTTGGCTATCATGCAAAGAGAGTCTACTTTAGGGAAAAATCAATTTTTTCATTGCAACTAAATGAGATCCGAAATATAGAGAAATACTATAAATCATGTAGGAATATGAGTGTAGAAGACTTTGGACACACATATATAATATTTTATATAAGGTATGCATAAACCAATATATATATATATCAATATTTGTATGATTCAAAGTATACTTGTATTTGTAGGATACATACATATCAAAATCCATGTGTAAAATTATACATCAAAGTGAATATTTACATAATATATATATTTCATAATATATTTATGGTTGTATACACTATAAAATCAAAAGTAAAGAAGGAATAAGTCAAATACCAATCCAAATAACCATATAAAATTGTTGTGAATGTAATCAATATTGAAATAAATGCCATGGCTGCATTAATTATTCAAATAAAGAGTGTAAGAGCTATTTGAAAAGTGAGCATAAGAATATGTCTATTTCTACTCAATATACTAAGCCGAAACTCCACCCTTCAAGCCTAGGAGCAAAAAATATCCATACCATCACTCAAGGCACATTGTTCCAAGCACGGAGCATATTATATTTTTTTAAAGATACTTCATCTTGGAGTAAATAGAGGAGTTTTTGCTTGAGCCTAGAGTTGACCAATTTTATTATTATTTTGTAATAAAGTAAGGAGAGAAAAGTTGCTTTGCTTTATTTGACTATACTTGGAGCTTCATATTTGAATGCAAATTACATACAAACCATTTGTAGTTATAATGAACTATTATAAATGGGGAGACAAATATATTTGTATCTTTACCAACAGTAGAGGGGCCCAATTCACTAGGCTCTAGGTTGTTTCTTCCTATTGTCTCTTTGCCTAAGCTGCTAAGCAACAATGGTCATGCTGTAAGAGTTTAAGATTCCATCATCCCTCCAAATTTCAAGTCAAAATATTATATTGTCTGATTTTCATGGTTGATCAAAGTCTCCTCCAAATTCAAAAGCAACCCAATACATCTTTACTTCTAAAGGCATATTTTATTTATGAAAGCTCCAAATGTATTAAATCATGGCTTTTCAAAAATCTAGAGATCATGGATATACAACAATTTCAAATTTAAACTCTAAAATCAAAATGTTTCATTTTCTATAACGCTTTGAAGTTAAAATTCAAAATTCTAGCTCAAATTTCTAGCAACAAATTTAATTTATTACATTTCTAAGCTCATATCTCCCTCTACCTAAATCCAAATTAAACATAATATAATTTTTTAGAAAGATACAAAACTTAATACATATCTATGATAATTATCAAAATAGTGTACCCCTTTATCAAACTGTAGTAAACATTCAAAAATTCTATTTCAAAAATCCTATTGCAAGTCATCTCTTTTCATTTAGCGAGGCATAACTTTTACATACCAAATTCAAATGGTGCAAGTCATAGTTTTTTAGATTTTCAACAAGAGAAACATCTTTCCAACATTTGACAACCAATTTTTTTATATATCATTTACAATTGCTCTCTTAATCCACTCAAAAAATTGTGCAACCTCCAAACAACTACGTGTAGGTGTGAAAGCTTCCCCTTTTATTTTCTTTTGAAGAAGACATATCAACCCAAACTTTCGCTACATTGGAATCCTTCTATCCATGAATTTAATCAATTAACCCTTATAATTGCAATTCAACTTTTTATTTGTAGCAAGGATTCAATAAAACAAGACATATAGAGGAAAGTTAGTCTCTATCTTTTTTTCCCACAATATAGGAAACAAGTTTTTATTTTAAAATTTTTTTATAAATAAAGGATAGGAAACAAACAAGTGTAGAATCCTATAGTTACAACTAGAGGTATTAAATCATGAGCACTTTGCAACTAATTGCCAAGTCGCAAACTTAGTTGACTATCCAGTTCGTTGAAGGTCATCTTGCTAGTCTAGGTTCAATTCTCACTAAACTCATTGAGCATTGTAGGTAGTATGAGATTTGACAATTACTTGTGATAGTAGGAAAGAAAAAACCATTTAGCCACCTACACCTCTAAGTTAGTGATAAGATTTAGTACATCTAAGATTTGTTAACAAGTTCTAACAATCTCTAACAAACTCTAGCAATCTCTAACAAGCTCTAGCAGTCTCCGATATTGAATTAAACTATGGGTTTTCACTATACCTCCAAATTTTTTTATCATTAATTCCTTTCCAAAAAAGGTTCTTTATACAAACCTATACAAATGCCCACATTATATATAATTTCCATATAGTATAAATATTTTCATTATGACATCATCAACCATTTATGAGTATGTTTAGTGATGTGAAAAGCATAATGATATCACAAGAAAAAAAAGGGGAAAGCATTGTTGTCTAAGAGCCTGAAGTCATAGGGGTGAGTTCTAGATGATGTATTGCCTTATTCGACTCTTGGCATCTTCACTCAGGCTAGAAAAGTGAAATTTTAGAGAACGAGCATGAAGCTTAGAATGACCTAATAATTCGTGATGACCTTGTAGTATTCCAAGATGAACATTTGAAACCTTGTATGGACATCGTTGTTTTGGAATTCCAAGATACTACGGGGAGTATGGATACATGCAATGTCCACGTATGAAATGCAATCTTTCTTGACAATGCTTGAAGGACCATCAAATTCATTCCCAAGGCTAGTGACTTTGTCAATATGCATCTAAAATGGGACCTAATGAGAATGTTAAAAATTTGTGGAGGGAAAATGTTGAAAAACTTGAGGAGTATTTGCAAGAATTAGAATTCTATGCGCTATGGTTCGGTGGTGCTATTTTCCAACTACTTCCTTGATGAAACATTTTTCCATATAGGATACTCATCCTCCTAGATTGAAGGAGACATTATTGAAAATGATACCCATTAGAGTACCACAAAACAAATGGTTGTTTGCAACCTCAACGATATCATTGAGAATGTTACATAGGTGGATAGGCACCTTACAATTGGTCGAAAGAACCTACGATGGGAATTGAGGATGAATATGGTTGTAAATACAAAAAGTACAAGACTAAATTCAAGTCGTTGCCTTAGGCCAAATACTCGGGGGCCATCAATAAGACGTCTATCAATGATTTAGAATGGAGGTAGGGTAATGATATTCATATACTAGAGCCTAAAAACATGGTTGTTCCGGCGGACAGTTCGACAACACGACGAACACGATGTCCAACACGTCAAGTAGACCCTCTTGTCCGTCTAATAGAGTCAAACTTAGCTTTGACTTTTTTTTTAAAATTCACCCTGCCCGTGAGGCCACCTGGATGCCATGTGGCAAATACGTGTCTTCTACGTGGCATCCTAAAGGGGCGCATGCGGGTGTGGGCGACCTCGAGTGTGGGCGACCACGGCTGTAGGCAATTATAGATAGGGCAACTTCGGGTTCATGCTGCTAGGCGACCGCGGGTGGGAAGTACTTGGCGACTTGTGAGGCAAAGAAATGAAGTCGGAGCCTAAAGAGAGTAATGCCTCACAAATACCCGCAGGCGCCCCAAAAGACCCGCACTCGTCTCCTAGGGGACCCACACGCGCCTCAAAAGACCTCGAGTCGCCTTCTAAAGGACCCGTAGTCGCCCTACCCAGAACCCGCAGTCGCCTTGTCCGGGACCTGCAGTCGCCTCAGGACCCGCAGTCGCCTTGTCCAGGACCTGCAGTCGCCCTGTCCAAGACCTGCAGTCGCCTTGTCTAGGACCTGTAGTCGCCCCAGGACCCGTAGTCGCCCTATCCAGGACTTGCAGTCGCCTTGTCTAGGACCCGCAGTCGCCCTGTCTAGGACCTGCAGTCACCTTGTCTAGGACCCGCAATCACCCCTAGACCCACAGTCGCCTTGTCCAAGACAAGTAATTGCCCGTGGACCCGCAGTCGCCCTACCAGACCCGTGGTCACTCCTCGAGATCTGCGTGCGCCCCTTGCAGACCGCGGGTTCAACCAAATTGGGCTCAAAAACAATAAGACTTGAACTCGCCCTCACCCGTGGTCGCCCAAGACCTGAACTCGCCTAAGACCCGAGGTCGCCCCCCAATGCACCAAATTGGGCTCAACAACAACAAGACTCGAACTCGCCTTCACCCGCGGTCGCCCAAGACCCGAGGTCGCCCCCCACCCGAAGTCGCCCCCCAATGCACCAAATTGGGCTCAACAACAACAAGACTCGAACTCGCCCTCACCCGCGGTCGCCCAAGACCCGAGGTCGCCCCCCACCCGAAGTCGCCCCCCAATGCACCAAATTGGGCTCAACAACAACAAGACTCGAACTCGCCCTCACCTGCGGTTGCCCAAGACCCGAGGTCGCCCCCCACCCAAAGTCGCCCCCCAATGCACCAAATTGGACTCAACAACAACAAGACTCGAACTCGCCCTCACCCGCGGTCGCCCAAGACCCGAGGTCGCCCCCCACCCGAAGTCGCCCCCCAATGCACCAAATTGGGCTCAACAACAACAAGACTCGAACTCGCCCTCACCCGCGGTCGTCCAAGACCCGAGGTCGCCCCCCACCCGAAGTCACCCCCCAATGCACCAAATTGGGCTCAACAACAACAAGACTCGAACTCGCCCTCACCCGCGGTCGCCCCCCACCCGAAGTCGCCCCCCAATGCACCAAATTGGGCTCAACAACAACAAGACTCGAACTCGCCCTCACCTGCAGTCGCCCAAGACCCGAGGTCGCCCCCCACCCAAAGTCGCCCCCCAATTCACCAAATTGGGCTCAACAACAACAAGACTCAAACTCGCCCAAGACCCGAGGTCGCCCCCCACCCAAAGTCGCCCTCCATTCCACCAAATTGGGCTCAACAAGAACAAGACTTGAATTCGCCTCCACCCGCGGTCGCCCAAGACCTGAACTCGCCCAAGACCTGAACTCGCCCAAAACCTATATTCACCTGTATCTTAAAGTCACGTTAGTGCAGGGACCAACATACCACAAGATGTGAGCCATCTCCAACTCTAATGAAGTCAAGCTTAATTGCATCTTCCATACACTATAATTGACATGTCCTTCAATGCTCGTAGTTAGTTAATACTACAAAATTAGTCTATAAATACAGAAATTTTAGTATGACTAATTAGAGAAATTGAAGAGGGTTTTCCAAACCCTAAACCCTAACCCTATACCCTAAACCCTATAAAAAAACCATGGACCTTCTCCATGTATCCAAGTCCAAAAGTAATGTACTTCTATTTTTTAGGATGGATAAAATGACACACACATGTGAGTTGCTTTTCATTATATGTCATAAAAATGTTTGAACTCCTAAACCTTGTACTTGTAAGATAAAAACCATTTAAAGTGTCATTTCCTAACTTTTTAATCTTCAATAAATTGAATATTCATTCACCCCTTCAAATGTGTTTTAAATCCCCTTGATGTATCAAGGGGAGGACTATATTGAAATTCCTATGTTGGAGGATGGAAAATGAAATGATGAGGAGAAGGGCTTCTCCAAGTCTCCATTTCTTAAAACCACTTCTTATGTAGATAAAAAAATTTCTTCTTCATGCATCCCACAGTGTTAGTATTTTTTTTGTACATGGTTTCCCCCAAAAGGGAAGGTCTCCTCTCAATATACTCCCTCCAAAAATTAAAATATGAAATGGTCATGTTGAATTTTACATGAGCATGAGGAAAAAAAAAATGTCAATTAGAAGAGCTTCCCCAAGTCTCCATTTCTTAAAACCACTTCTTATGTAGATAAAAAAATTTCTTCTTCATGCATCCCACAGTGTTAGTATTTTTTTTGTACATGGTTTCCCCCAAAAGGGAAGGTCTCCTCTCAATGTACTCCCTCCAAAAATTAAAATAGGAAATGGTCATGTTGAATTTGACATGACCACGAAGGAAAAATAAAATGTCAAGGAGAAGAGCTTCCCCAAGTCTCCATTTCTTAAACCACTTTTTATGTAGATAAGAAGATTTCTTCTTTGTGCATCCCACGATGTTAGTATTTTTTTTGTACATGGTTTCCCCCAAAAGGGAAGGTCTCCTCTCAATGTACTCCCTCCAAAAATTAAAATAGGAAATGGTTACGTTGAATTTGACATGACCACGAAGGAAAAATAAAATGTCAAGGAGAAGAGCTTCCCCAAGTCTCCATTTCTTAAACCACTTTTTATGTAGATAAGAAGATTTCTTCTTTGTGCATCCCACGATGTTAGTATTTTTTTTGTACATGGTTTCCTCCAAAAGGGAAGGTCTCCTCTCAATGTACTCCCTCCAAAAATTAAAATAGGAAATGGTTACGTTGAATTTGACATGACCACAAGGATGGATGAAGGAGAAATGAAATGTTAGGAAAAAGGGCTTTTCCAAATCTCCACTTCCTAAACCAATTTGCTTTCTTTATTACTTAATTAACTTTTGATCACTTAGTATTGAATGCCTTAGTTTTAGGATTTTTTGGAGTTATTCCTCAGAAAAGGGGGGAGCGGTACTTGAAAAATTTGAATGCCTTCCCTCCACTTTGTAAGGGGAAAAACTCAAACTCATGTTTTCAGGCACCCCTGACCCGCGGTCGCCCCATACGCAGCCACCTCCATCGTCATGAACTAAAAGACTTCTTGAGTCTGAGACTTGCAGTCGCCCCATCAGCCACGGTCGCCCAAGAAATGACCTGTGGTCGCCCCCCTAAGCCCCCTTCTACCCGCATTTGCCCCCCCTAGACCCGCACTCACCCCCCTAGACCCGTAGTCGCCCCCTTCTACCTACACTCGCCCCCCCCAGACCTGCACTCGCCTCCCCTGGACCTACACTCGCCCCCCCCAGACCTGCACTCGCCCCCCTTAGACTCACACTCGCCCCCCCCTTGACCTGTAGTTGCCCTGGATTGGACCTGTAGTCGCCCCGGATTGAACCTGCAGTCGCCCTCATTCTAGGACCCGAGGTCGCCCCATCTTATCCGCACGCGCCCCACCCGCACTCGCCCCCCCCTCGACTTGTAGTCGCCCTGGATTGGACCCGCAGTCGCCCAAGATTGAACCCGCAGTCGCCTTCATTCTAGGACCCGCGGTCGCCCCACCCGTAGTCGCCTATGGTGACGTGGTCAAAGCTTTCCACGTTACTATTGACAACCCGCCACGTAAGATAAAAATTTTGGTTGCCCTGCCCGAAAACCCTAAACCCTAATTTCGCGCTCGTCAAATTTGTCTCGTATATGCGACACTCGTCTTATATGACATGCGACATCAGACGAACAACTCGACACCCAAACCCCAAAACACGTTCGACAGAACAACCCTGCCTAAAAATGATCTTCCTTCCACTAATAGAAGGTGGTCCTTTTTGGGGTAAGATTTCTTGAAGGTTTCAATTCTGCAAATTGATTTCAAAGCAAAATTATTGCATATGGGCTAAAAATAAATGGCAAAACTAATCATAAATTTTTTACTCCCAAATTTTTTATTTGCTTTTCTAACTTATTGATTGGCAAAGACTTGGTCCTATAAGAATGCTTTGAATTTTGAATTGACTTTTTTTTAGTATTGTGTCTTATACAAACTATATTTTCCAATGACATTTATATATTCAATGTTAAATTTTGGAGTTCCAAATCAATAAGCACAAATTGCTCATATTACTTGATAATGTACATTCCAAATAATAAGATGCATTCCAATTTCAAATGCTAAAATCCTTTTGTCTACATGTTTGATTGCACTAATTATTCATTCTTAACTTGAAATTGTTGAAAGTAAAGATTCTATGGTTTTAAATTTAAAAATCATGACATACTTTGAGATATTTCCAATTTTTGTAAAACAAATCTAGAAGATATTTGAATACATATTTTTATTTATTATGTTGAAAGTTAATATTTAGATTCATCTTCAAAGTTTCTAAGAAGATGATATAATTTAGTAGACTATATATAGTAGTGAAATTCATTCTAGTAACAACCTTTATTCCAAAACTAATTTAGTCAATGTATGGTGATATATATTTCTATATTGAAAAATATAGGGTGTATTAAGTGTGAAGAGACAAATATACACAACTTGGCCATGTGGTTTTGAGGCCACATGACTAAAGCCATGAAATGAAGGGATTTCAACATAGCCATGACTTTTACTTTGAATAATTTGAGTATCCTAACTTCATAATTTAAAAAAAAAAATTAACCTTAAGTTTGAGATGTGATGAACAAAAGTGAATACAATACATTTCTCATAGGCCCAAAAGACAATAGAAGACATTTCAAATTTTTTAGGTAATGTGAGAATATTATTCATCCCATCTCTCTAGTGCACAAATGTGAAATCAAAAATTGAAAAGCAAATAGAATTTTCAAACTAAGCTACACTAAAGTTTTGGGTTACAATACTCAATTTTATTAGCTACTGCTCCTCTAACTTCAAAATTGAATTGTTTACAATTCACTTTACAATTTTTTATGGTTGTTCGCATGTTGTGTAGCTATAGTTTTTGAAGATTTTGGTCATGAAATTATTTGAGTGAATTTTAGCACTATATGTTCCTCCATTCTCTCTTGAGTAGAAACACTATGTTGTGGTGCTACTTAGGTCCACTTTACACTATAGTAGAGAAGTGCACTACTTAAGAATTGTAGAAAAATAGAACAATATGATTGGAGGAAATTTCATTCTTTCGTCTTTACAAAATTAGGTATATTCTATTGCCAAGACTTGTTGGATGGAGAACTAGCTTCAAGTACGAATGAAAGTGATGTGGTAGCACTTTTATAGAGGAGTTCTCCAGAGGTCAAGTTTCTTGGGCATCCTCAACTTACCTTTGGACTAGAAACTTGGCCTCGGGATAACTCCAACTTCATTCTTTGTCTTTTCATCATATCATATCTCAATTGTGTGATTGAGGGTTTTTTTTGTTTCAAATAGCATTAGCTAGCTCTTCACCTGGGTCATTGAAAGAAACACTGTGTTGTTTTTATAGTGTTTTTCAAAATTGTGATTGTCCCTTTGCTATAACTTTTGAATTATGAATCCGTTGCCCAAAATAAAAAAATTTGTTTCTAGATGTCTTGATTGCACTTGTATCCCTTATTTTTTAGAAATTTTTAAAAATCATTTTATATTTTAAAGTCAATTTTAATAATATGTCACACTTTCGGATTTAGGGGTTTTGAATACTATGAAGTTCTTTAAATTAATGATTTTTAGTTGAAATTATTATGGTGTATCAAGACATTTGAAGCGATTTTAGTATTTTACAACATTTATGCTAGGTCACAGTTGGCTACATCAATTTCTAGGTCATTTTGAGAAATGTTAGAAAGTCAATAGTGAAAAAATGTCCACCAAGTTGGAGAGTATCTTAGATTTTGGTGAAATTGACATGTAATTACTTGACAAGCTAATCTATATTGTAATGAAGTTTCAAGTCATTTGGAATGACTATATATCATTTATGCTAGATCAAAGCTAGCTAAGGCAATTTTGAAATCATGATTGTGCAAATTATAGGATCAGGATTTGGATAAAGGAAATTATAAAATTATTTTAGGTTTATTTATAGGATTTAAGGGTATTAAAGATAATATACAAGCATTTCCATAGCAAAAGCCTTGTACTATTTTGGACTTATTTGCAAAATTTTATATCATGAAGGTAGCGTACTTTCGAAAGGAGATCTATGACAACATTGAGAAGCAAAGACAAAGTCACACAAAAGTTTTGAAAGACTAAGAAAAGCATCAATGTTCTCCTTTTGTTACTGAAGATTGATGTAGAAAAGCATCCGCAATAACAAAACAACTTTGAGAAGAAGTAGTCAAACAATTAAATAATTATTGGACATTACCATTGGACATGCTTTGGATCCTAGTGCAATAGTTTTTCTGCAAGATAATGACCTAAAAATTACAACCAAGAGTGTGCAACAATAGTTTGCGTTGCAAACATTTCATCTCCTCTAGTGGCCTATGCAATCACCAGAATTAAATCGTGTACTATTCAACTTATTTGGGCACTTTTGAAAGTCTATCTGAACGAGTTTTCTAAGGATTTGAAGATTTGTATGAATGTGTATGCATTGTGTATCTTAGTTTGAGTGTAGAAGATTGTGTAACACTCTAAAAGATCATGCCTTGAAGAGTTGATGTTATTTAGAAAGTTAAAGGCCATTGAAAAAATTAATGAAGGATCAATAGTTTGCTCAAATAAAACTAAGTGGTTGTACATAGTTTCATATTTTTTTTTTCTGTAGACAACTTTCTTCACAATAATGAAATTTGCAATTTTACATACATATACACAACTCTTTATAGTATCAAGTCTAACTTTCAAATTTGGAAAAGGTTAATTCAATTGCCTATAGTTGTCTACTAAAATAGGATTGGCTTAAGATATATTTAGTTTTGTTTGTTAGCATATATATCTTCAAGGCACAAATTTATGTATGATTGGTTTTGTAAATTTTAATAATTTGTGTCCTTTCATCCATAATTTAACTATTTTGATCATTTTAACGAAAATAAATTTGATCTTTGAGAGGTGGTAGGATTCTATGTCTCTTTGCTACAAGTAACACCCAAATGAAGGTTCAAATTTATAGTTGAAAATATTATGGTGTGAAAATTACCAAGCAATGTTACAAATATTCAATTGCAGTTTTTGGTAAAAATTACAAACATTTGACCTATAATTAGTTTTAGAAAGAAATATCCCCACATACTTAACCCCTAAAGTCCCAAGGTCATTTTTTCATCAAAAAAATCATTCAAAACTACTGCATTTCTAATGCAAAAAACAGAATTTTTAAACATTTGACTTTTTTGCATATCCACGCATAGGATACTATATTAGGCTTGTTTTCAAAATTCTAAAAAGAATTTGAAAACTTTGATTGCATAGATTGCAAGATATTTGCATTTAAAGTATAAAAAATTGGGATTTTTTGCACCTCACAACACAAGATTATGCAACCTTGAATCTTCTTAATTTACAATTTCTACAATATATAGATTTTGAATTGAAAATAATTTATCTTGAAGAATTAATGAATTGAGAGTTGAAGAAAAAAATTCTAAAACAACAATTTGATTTCCATTCTACAAAAAGTTGCTAAGTGGGAGTAGAAACATGATTACATGAACTACTGGATTGAAGGAAAAACTAAATCATTAATAGTTTCAAGATGACTTTGAAGCACATTAATAACAATGGTGAGTTAACCCATGAAGTTTTTTCATTTAATTAATTAAAAGAAAACGGTCCAAATTTGTAATTTTCTAATTGCATGGAGCATAACTGAAATATATAAGCATTTTTTAGACTTTGAACCATAAATTTTTTAATAGAGTACTCTAGAATTTTGTGAATTTTTTTGTCAAACCATTCGACCACATACATTGTAAGATTATAACATGTCAATTTAGAAGAAATTTTTTTTGGGCCTTGCGAACATGGTTAGCTTAGTTACTTGCATGTCAATTTCCAAGGATAATGGAGGGGTCTAACATACACAAATCATCTTACATTTAGAGATCGTCCCTGAAAAGCAACTATAAAAGCAAGATTTAAATTTTTTTTTGAGAAATCAAATTTTTGAAATAATCCATTTTACAACAATCAATAGAAATACTTACTTATCATAATCAAGTACCAATACAAAAAAGGAAAAGAAAACAAAAATTCCTGAATTTAAACTAGACTTTGAGCTAATGGTTCTAAAATCATTCTAAAATTGCCATTATTAGTATATTGCATTAAAATTGGAAAAATGAAATGATTTTTTTTCAATTTCATTTATGTTCATTTAACCTAAACTACTATTAGAATGTGTGGGAAATTTTTTAGCCTATTCCGCTTCATAGATTATGAGATGTAAGTGTTCAAAGTTAATGGAAAAATATTCACAATTTGCTTGATTGCTTGCTTGACTACTTGCCCTCTCTATTAGCACATTGCCAAAGCTTCTTCTAAACTTTTAAGCCCCATAAATTTTTATCTAGACATCCAATTGAAAAAAAAATTATATTTTTACAAAGCTAATACAAGTATGCATCACGGGTAAAAAAAAATTCTACTTTTCCTCCATTCAAAAATGTCCTCATATGAACCTACACAAGCCTTCAAAACACTTCACAAGAGCTTATTGTCTTTTAGGGGTTGAACTACCCAAATTTAGGGGTGCTTCATTGTCATATTCTATTTGTAGAACTCATTCTCATACATTCATCATAACTCAATCAACACCTTGGAATCAACTTTTAGCCGTTAAAGGACAAGATGATCACCGTGGAAATCATCTATTTTGGTATAATGTGAATTGTTGGATTAAAAAAATGCAAAAGCACTCATTGGAAGTCAAACTATTGTTAGAAGACGTCTCTTTTTTACACAAAATTTGAAGGATGAATAGTTTCTTTTTTGTCCTACATGGAGAGATTCTTTGTCATTCATCAACCAAAAAATGATTGCAATGTAGTTTATGGGTTAAATTATTGACAAAATGTTGCTAAAGTTTTACTTGATTTTGGCACTTTCTACCAATACCATTACACTAGAAAATTCAGAGAAAAATGTGGATGAAATCAGTAATTAAAAGACCCTTGAAAGAAACATATGATTCGTCAATTGAGGATGAAGTCAACTAATTTTACACAATATTGTGGATGACACAACATATGTGATGGATGGTTGTTCCAACTCGGTGCCTTCGGTCGCAGACGAAAACAGAATATACTGTAAACGCTGGCTCGTAAACACGTGCACGCTAGTGGCCCGCGCCGTGATTACAAACGGGAAAAGTCGGTGACGAGTTCCTTTGTTCATCGTATTGCCTACCTGAGGCTGTTGCACTCACTCCGCCGACAGCAACAGGCCGTCGGCATCTCATGGAGTGAGCAATCTCTAGTATAGCGTTGGCAAGAGCAAAACGTAACCGAAGCACGCGGGCAGAGCGAAATGAGGGAGAACAAGCCGCTGCTTCGCCGGGACATTGTGAATTGGGGCACGAGAATTCGACAAATGCGGGCAGAACGGAAGAAAGAGAAGTGCACTGTCTTGTGGAGGAAGGCAAGGTGGTGAGGATCTCCACGAGGAGAGGAGCGGCACTAATTCATGGGCACGGGTTTTGAATACACGGTTGCTGGTGCTGTTGGATTCTGCAACAATTTGTTGTAACGGACCTCAGGACATTCAGTCACTCAGGCTCAATTTCGGTTGCTAGGGTTTAATCTCGGTTCTTGCACGGAGATTCGTTGCGATCTAGCTTGATCGCTGTTCCCCGTGAGAGCAGAATCGGATTAACTGTTGCCGTTCCAATGGAGAAGTCTTCGGTTGTGGAATTGTTTCCGCTGGTGTGAGTTGGGAATTTGAAGCCGTGGCTCGTTTTAGGGTTTGGGGGGTCTCGAGGCGTCCAAGCTTGGGAGCAGCATGGCGGAGCGCAACGGGGACGGGAAGGGCGGGGGCGGGGTGCAGATCAACTTGGAGTTGTACGGGAAGCGCTTGAAGCTGCTGAACAACAAGTGGAAGGAGCACAAGAAGGAGATGTGGGGAGGTGCGGACGCCATCGCCGTGGTGACGCCTCCCGCGTCCGAGGATCTGCGGTACCTCAAGTCGACCGCATTGCACATTTGGCTGCTGGGGTACGAGTTTCCGGAGACGGTGATGGTGTTCATGCCTGGCGCGCTGCACTTCGTGTGCAGCTCGAAGAAGGCGGGTCACCTGGAGGACTTGCAGAAGTCTTCGAAGATGCTGACGGGCGTGGACATTCACATTCACGTGAAGGAGCGGAAGCAGGACGGCAGCTCGCAGATGAATGCGGTTCTGGAGTCCGTGAAGGGTTCGAGCAAGAGCAAGAGCCCTGTGATCGGCGTGCTTTCTCGCGAGGCGACTGAGGGCCCGCTGATGGAGAAGTGGGCGGAGTGCTTGGACGGTTCGGGGTGTGCGACGGTGGACGTTTCGGGTGGCTTTTCTGAGATTTTCGCCGTGAAGGACGAGGTAATTGACTTGCCTTGGAAGTTTTGGAGGTCTTTGTGGGACGCCATTTGGAGAGTTTTAGGATTACAGCACTGGGTGGGCGATGGAGGGAGTTTGATGGGCGAATGAGAGAATGCTTGTGCCATTGGGGATGTCCGGAGCCCTTTCCAATCTTGGCAAGTTACGTCTCGCTATCCGCATATCTGAGTGTTTGTGTGAATCGGTGGATGAATGGCCGGGGTGCTTCGTGACGTTCGGGGTTGAGTCGCTGCGGAACGTGTGTGTTATCCAGCTGTGTCTCGTTTTCTTATCCATGTGCGTGTGGAATTGTGTTTGATGTGTGTCAGGAGGAGCTTTCGAACATCAAGAACGCCTCCCAATTGAGCGCTGCGGTGCTGAAACTTTTCGTGGTTCCCAAGCTGGAGGTGATCATCGACGAGGAGAAGAAGGTGACGCACGCGGAGCTGATGGAGAACACGGAGAACGTGATCACGAACCCCGGTAAGTATGTGAAGTTGAAGGCGGAGGACGTGGACATCTGCTACCCTCCTGTTTTCCAGAGCGGCGGGATCTTCGATCTGAAGCCTAGCGCGGTGAGCAACGAGGAGCCTCTGTATTACGACGCGCTGGGTGTGATCCTTTGCGCGATCGGCGCCCGTTTCCGATCGTACTGTTCGAACGTGGCGCGTTCGATCATGATCGACGCGGACAAGACTCAGGAGAAGGCTTACAAGATTTTGTTGAAGGCTCACGAGGCGGCGATCGGCGCTTTGCGACCTGGCAATGCGATGTCTGCCGCGTACAAGGCTGCTTACGCTGTGGTGGAGTCTGGAGGCTCTGAGTTTCTGCCTTACTTCACGAAGAATGCCGGTACGGGCATCGGGATCGAGTTTCGTGAGTCGGGTCTGACGCTGAACGGCAAGAACGATCGCGTGATCCGTGCGGGCATGGTGTTCAACGTGTCTCTGGGTTTCCACAACTTGTCTACGGAGTCTCGTCATCCGAAGTCGAAGACTTTTTCTCTGTTGCTTGCGGACACTGCGATCGTGTTGGAGAAGGGCGCTCCCGAGGTGCCGACGCTGAAGTGTTCGAAGACTTACACGGACATCGCTTACTCGTTCAAGGACGACGAGGAAGAGGAGGAGGTGAAGGTGGAATCGAAGCCGAAGGTGAAATCGGAGCCGAATGGTTCGAGCGAGCCCGCCGTGCGCATGGCGACTCTTCGATCGGACAATCAGGAGATGACGAAAGAAGAGGTGCTATTCCCTGACCTGTGCTGTGTGTGATCTGGTGATTTTGTCGATTGGTTTAGTTGTTCTGATTTCTTGTCTTTTTCTGTTGTAGACTTGTGAGAGCGATTTCTAGGTTGGTAGCGATTGTTGGGTGACCTTAGCGTGGACTGTCTGGGTGGGTCGGGTGGGTTCATGATCTTTGGCCTTGGTTTTTGTCGGTTTTGTTTGGTGATGTGATGTTTGACAAGCGCTTGTGTTCTTGCGTGTGTTTTCGTGCACCAGCAACGACGGCAGCACCAAGCCGAGTTGGCGCGTCAGAAGAACGAGGAGACCGCCCGGAGGCTCGCGTCTGGAGGTTTGGGGTCCGGTGAGGGTCAAGGTCCGAACAAGTCCACTGGTGACATCGTCGCGTACCGAAACGTGGACGATATCCCTGCTCGGGAGCTGAAGATCCACGTAAGTTGGAACCGCAGTGCCGATGGTTTTTTCGGTTTGTGGATCATGGAAAGCTCGTAGCACAGTGCTGTCTGCAGTGGGGTCGTTTCTGATCGTGATGGAGGATGTTTGGTAGGATTGGTCTATATGGCTTGGGCGTCGTGCATTTGAACAGGTGTTCGTCGACGAAGTTTCTGACTTGCCTGTTTGTGGATGCACAGGTGGATCAGAAGAACGAAGCCGTTTTGCTCCCCATTTATGGTTTGCTGGTGCCGTTCCACATCGCCACCGTGAAGAGCGTGACGAGTCAACAGGATGGCGGTCATTCGTACATCCGGATCATCTTCAACGTCCCTGGAGCGGGTTTCGGTCCGAACGACGTCCCGACGAAGAAGTTTCCGGCTTCTATTTACGTGAAGGAGGTTTCTTTCCGTTCGAACGACACCCGTCATTCTTACCAGGTGGTGCAGCTGATCAAGACTCTTCGTCGTCAGGTGGCTCAACGTGAGTCGGAGCGCGCGGAGCGTGCCACTCTGGTGACCCAAGAGCGTCTCCAGACCGCCAAGGGCCGCCCCATCAGGTACGGTTTGGCCGTGGGATGTGGATGGAATTTCTTTCTGTGCTTTGTGGGGAGTGGACTTGCTGCTTCTGTTGTGGGCAGGTGGGTTCGTGGTGAGAAGGCGGCCGAGTCTGGAGTGGGTTGCAAGTCACCTGTTTTGAGTTGACTTTCGTTGGGGACGTTCCGGATTCTCTTTTTGCAGAGGTGTTTGATTGTTTTAAAGTGAGAGAGGAATGATCGTTCCAAGGTAGGAGCACATCATTGTGGGTGTAAGGCGGTTTGTTCATGTTTGGGTTTCGTTGGATTTCCGCGATACCGGACCGATGTGTGTGGTTCCTTGGGGAGCCATTGTGGAGGGAGCACATATCCTGTCGTGCCCTTGGGTCCGTTCGGTTTTGTTACATTGTAGCGTGTGCAACTGAATCTGATTGGGCCTGCGGTTGTGTGTGTCAGGTTGTCCGATCTTTGGATCCGCCCTGCGTTTGGTGGTCGTGGTCGTAAAATGAGCGGTACGTTGGAGGCTCATACGAACGGTCTCCGGTACTCGACGATGCGTCAGGAAGAGAAAGTCGATGTCATGTACCGCAACATCAAGCATGCGTTTTTCCAGCCCGCGGAGAAGGAGATGATCACGCTGGTGCACTTCCACTTGCATAACTACATCATGGTGGGGACGAAGAAAACGAAGGACGTGCAATTTTATGTGGAGGTACGTGTGTTGGCCAGTTTGGGTCGTAGTTGATGGGGATTTTCTTGGTTTCTGTCTCCAGTTCATTACTGGTGACGCTTTATTTTGCTGTCTGTGATGCTTGGCTCGGAGTGCATTCAGGTTGGGTATCTGTGAAGAGATTTGTTGTCCCGGTTTGGAACCTTGTTCCCGTGAACAGCTGTATCGTCGGGGACTTTGGGTTTGGTCCGGATGGGTGTGCTGTGTGTCGGAGTGTTGGAGTGGAGTGTTGACTTTTGAGTTGGCGTTGTTCTGCACAGGTGATGGAGGTGGTTCAGACGCTCGGGGGCAACCGTCGTTCGATGATGGACCCGGACGAGATCGAGGAAGAGCAGCAGGAGAGAGACCGTCGCAACAAGATCAACAAGGAGTTCGAGGCGTTCGTGAAGCGTATGGCCGAGCTGTGGGACCAGCCGCCGTGGCGTGAGCTGGACCTGGAGTTCGACATTCCTTTCCGAGAGCTGGGTTTCCACGGTGTGCCGAACAAGTCGTCGGCCTTCATCGTTCCGACGGTGAACTGCCTGGTGGAGCTGATCGAGACGCCGTTTCTGGTGGTGAGCCTGAACGACATCGAGATCGTGAACCTGGAGCGCGTGGGTTTAGGTCAGAAGGCGTTCGACATGGCGATCGTGTTCAAGGACTTCAAGCGCGACGTTTTGCGCATCGACGCCATCCCTTCGACCTCTCTGGACGGCATCAAGGAATGGCTGAACTCGATGAACATCAAGTACTACGAGAGCCGGATGAATCTGAACTGGCGCCCTATTTTGAAGACCATTCTGGAGGTGAGTTTCCGGTTGTTGTGGTGTTGTGAACATGTGCTTTTGGTATGATATTTTTGGAGTCCATGCGGAGCCAGGTTGGTATTGGGTCGTAGAATGTTAAGGTGAGGAAGTCCCTGATCACGAGCGATGTATGAGACTAGACTCGTGAGTTTGAAGTTGGGTGCTGGGTTGTTGCATGGAGGTCTGCGGTACCTGATAGTTTCATGAACTCATTTTGATGTTTCAAGAGATTTTGTCATTGGTCGGTTCTGTGTTGGCATGCACGAGGTGGTGAGAACGTGAGCTTTATTCCAGATATGGGAGGTGACGTGGGAATGGTTCATGTGCTTGGGCTGTAATGGTGATGCTAATGGGAAAGCTTGTGGTTGATGTCGCAGGATCCGGACAAGTTCATTGAGGACGGTGGGTGGGAGATCCTGAACATGGAGGCCAGTGATTCGGACTCGGAGAAGTCGGAAGAATCCGACGAAGGTTATGAACCGTCGGACGTGGAAGTGGTTTCGGAGTCGGAAGACGATGACTCCGACGACGAATCAGTGGTGGAGTCCGATGACGACGAGGTGTGTTTGGATGAGCTCATGCAAGATCGGAGCGGCGAGTGGATTGTTTTTGTGGGAACTTCGTTTTTGTTTTGGTGGAGGGCGTTGTGTGAGGAAGAGGCGATTGTTTCAGAAAGTGTTAACCATGAAATGGGTGTTTGTTTGTTTTAGGAAGAGGAGGCGGAGGACAGCGAGGAGGAGGAAGGTCTGACTTGGGACCAACTGGAAGAGAAGGCGAAGCGCGAGGACAAGATGAACGGCGAGGAAGAGGACAGCGAGGACGAACGACATCGGAATCGGAAGAAGGTCGCTGGCAAGAGCAGGATGCCGGATCCTCGGGACTCGAAACGCGGTATGCCCAACAAGAGGCCGAAAATGAGGTGACGTTAATTTAGATTCGACGTGGGTCCTCGAATTCAGATGTCTGCGGTGCACGATCTCGACTGCGTTGCTGCCTTTGGGCGACTGATATTGAGGAAATGTTTAGCCCTCGCGAGAGGAGCAGGTAGCGTAGTCTAGTATTTTTTATTCGTATCCGGACAGAGCCGAGAAAGACTCCGCATGTGCTGATGCTTTCTTTCCTCATCGAGGCTTTGTTTTTGTGCTTGGCGATGCGCTCCTAGGCACGAGGGCATGTGGAATACAGTTTTGCCTGACGGAGCTGTGGAGTTCGTTATTGGGAGACGCAGGTATTTGTAGTTGGAACTGAGTAGTGGAGTTCCTCTATGTTGTACAAAAGAACGAGAGGGAGAAAGGGAGAGGGAGATCGAGAGGATGGTACGTATTACTTGACCATCTGTGCAGCTACACTTTTAGGTGACGGGCGTCCGCAAGTGGGCCTCGTGAGTGGATTGCACTGCACCGGTTTATCGACTAAGTGCGTGTGACACTAATGTACATGACTCGCTAGTTGTAGATACTTAAATTTGAACGATGACGCTCTTTTTACTGTTACTGTGTAACGTTATGAAGTGGGAAATATGTGGAATCACTGTTTTGAAGAGAGCAGATTCATGTATTTATTCAGAACGTTCAGGTAATGTAGCTGTTGATTTGTGGCGAATGTGGATAATGCTTTGCATGCTGATTTTATTCAATTTTGATTAGTATACCGCATTGTGGAATATGGACCTTTTGAGCATTGCACGTAGTCTATTTAGACTTGTCAGACTAAAATCCCTTCTCTGCTAAAGGATAATTGTCCCCCAAGCAGACATTTGAAAATTTTTGGCAAGTCGCCTTGAAGTTTGAATGGATTGTTTCTAAATTTTGTCACCTAGAAGATAAATTTGAAAGGATTGTTTGAAAATTTTGACACTACCGGTAGGTGTAGATATGTATCCCATTTGAGAGAACAAATGTTTTCAATAGGGTGCCTATATCAGAAGGTATGCTACACAAAATTATATGGGCAATTTGCGTACAGTTTGGGCATCTTCTTTTAGCACCGCACCTTCTATAGAAATTTGGCATGAATGTACTTAAAAGGAGATGCATGAAATTGTAAAAAAATAAAAATTAGTTCCAAAACAGTACTAGAGAAAAACATCTCCTAACATAAGGAAGAAGGCCACAATGTTAGTTATGCCGACTGGTTAGGATAGCTTGATTTTGACAATTTTTAACTGTTGTGTGTGGATTTATCCCCTAAACGTCCAGATTCATCTCCAAAATTGACGATTTGTGAAAAATCATTATAAAGTGCTATAAGGAAGCATATTTTGGAATTGAAATGCAAATAAAAGTTTTTTATTTTCATTTGTAAATTCCATTTGTACATTTAGATTCACCAATGCTGTCACCAATCTTTTTTTTTTTAATTTTGAAAGAGAAATTCCAAAATTCCTTCAAAATTCGATTGCAATTGCAAGTAAAATATTATCATTTTTTGAGTAAAATTTGTTGGAATAGATTTGAAATGAGGTTCTTTTCACATGGTGATTTTTTGAAATTTTTGTGTTCTTCCTATCTATGACCTCATTTTGGCTAATCCAATTTTGAACTAAAGTCAATGCATTTTGACCACTTGACATACTTGCACATTTGTAATTTTAGAAAAATATGAACTCTAGTGACACCAAATCCAACTCTTAGATAGGACAACAACTTGATAACATATCTTCACAAATTAAAATAACTTTCATCCAAACAATTAGGAGGATGAAACTAGAGTTTCAATCTATTCATTGTTCAGAAAATGGATGTCAACACATTTAGGGGTTATTGAATGCCTAGAGAATGTAGAGTACTAATGTCAAGGTGTACTGCTAGTTTGGAATAGGGATAAATGAGGTTTACTATTTGTAGGCTATACTAGAATTACCATGCCTTTCAAAATTTGAATAATCACATGCACTATTCTTAATCGTTAGTATTTCATAGGTAATTGCTTTGCCCATAATAGGTTGTTCCTTCAATTTTTAATTGCCTAATTCATTTCATCTCTTCTATACTAGGACTCATGCTTGTCTCGCCCAATTTTGAAAGAGAGTTCCTAGAGTTTATACATACATTTCTATAACTAGTTCACATTGAGCAAAATATCTACTCATTTCACCATTCCTAAGAGTTTTTGAGATTCCAAATTATGCAACTCATAATTCGTTGGTTATTTTTGAAACTTTGTACATTGTAGAGAGCAACACTTGGATTTTGCTTTTCAATTAAAATTTTGTGCCTTCTCATTCATTGCATTTCCATCCAACCTATTTCATTGTCCTCATGCTTTTCTTTACTATCAATCATAGAATCGACTTCTTAGCTGGTTGGAATTTGTACAAATTTAACTTGCAATTGGACTAGAAAGAACTACTAGCTATTGAATTGATTTACTTTATTAGCCTACATTAATATCCTTCTAAATTGCATTTATCACCACCACAATTGAACAACAATACTAGTATACCCTAATTTCAATTACACTAGTGTGTCCTATGTCGTTGCCACAACCGTTGGGCTGTCAAAAGTGATGTCTATCTTCTCCTTAATCTCCTTAAAATAAAAGTAAAAGTAATTTTCTAATTTGAAAAAAATTGGAAATTCAATAACCTTCATATCATAGGTCCATATGCTACAAATCAAAGTCTATGCACCCCTCCCCCATTGGGGGCTTTCCAATGGTATCAAAGACACAATCAAGGGACACACAATGAAACACACTATTTCACTTCATGTAATTTTATTCCATGCAATAGAATTACATTAATCTACTTCTTTGTATTTCCAATTTGTAATGAACTAGGAGTCGATGCTGATCTTTAATTTCTTTAAGCTTTTTAAGTCTTTGCTTGACTTTGTGAGACAAGATCTTTTATTCTTATCTTCAATTCTTCAATTGGTCTTGAATCTCTTGTTTCTTTCGACTTGTTTTCTCTTTAAGCTCTTTGTCTGTGTTGTAAGTCTTTTATATCTTTTTGTCTTTTCTTTGTTATGTTTGAATGAGAAATTTGCCTCTTTATATAGTTTTCCCCAGTGATAGGGGACTATTAAAATAACCCTAACCGTTTAACCTTGGAAATGGGTCTAAGACTATTCCTCCTATAATTTTCCTAACTACCTTTTCCTAACTAATTCTTTCCTATAATTAGCTTAGTAATTCTATGTACTAATTAAGTTGTACTGCCGCTTTGGTCTTCCTTGTCTGTGCTGAAGTGGTCTTTTGTAAAATTAATAACTTGTGAATTAAGATATTTTTCCTCATTATTAATTTGTCAATCTTGTATTCTGAAGTATATACTTTAAGATTCTGCATTATTATATCTAATCCTTCTTGTGTTCTTAATTTTAGTTAATTCTTGAAAGTGCTCCAAAATACAGGAATCAATATAATTTGTCATTTTCATGAATTAATAACTTTTGTATTTAATAATTTTTATACATGTGAATATTTATGTTCCATTTATTCTAGCATATTTTATCCTCTGATCTAATTATATTGATATTTCTAAAATATAAATAATTATTTGAGGAAGCTAAAGTAAGCCAATTAATAATTTCTTTAAAGGACAACATTATAGGTTAACACACGGTCTAGGAGATCTCAATGTAACAAACAAACAAAACAAACAGTCTAACTAAAGGTATAGATATTTCCTACCAAGGAACCCAACACAATGAGCTATTTACACTTTTCTTTTCAAGCTACATACAATATATGCTCACTAAAAATGTGCTCTATAGTATGCACTTATGTTGTTCTTATACTACACTAAAACATCATACCAAAACAAAAATTGAACCTCCATATTTGTGAAATCCTCACCAACATTCATGTCATATATCCAATCAAATGACAAACATTGTTACTCCTATCAAATGAGAGATGTTGATGGTGGAAGAACAATCTACTTAATTTCCTTCTAATGTAGTCACTATTGTTCAAACACTTGGACTTTGTCTCTTTCCACAATTACAATTCGAGAAAAATGACAGGCATTACAAATAGTAGTGACTCACAAAATGCACATTGTTGCTAAAGTCTAGCTATGTTATTGAATCGACAACATTGATAACCACAAATTTGGAGACACTAATAGTGTTATTATTTTGTGTTGAATTCTCTAATTTTATTTTGTGGTTTACACCACTCAAATTTCCAACTCCATCCCCGTTTTCACCTCTCTTTCAACCATTTCATTTAATTTCCTTCTTTCATCAGCACTACATTTTGACTTTTATAGTATCTTGTTGTACCAATAGATATTCAAATCAATGTATAAATTCCTATTCATCCACAACACTATCGTTAACATTGCACAATTAAGATCTCCACCTCTATCAACTCCTTTCCTCAACAACTGCATTTTGACATTCACTCAGTAGCTTGCAATATTAATACACATTCAAAATAGTATGGAAATTATTTTTCACCTACAATATATATTGTACTTTGCTTAGCTAGGATCAATTTCCACCTCCATCTCCTTCTTGTGTCCCTAAACCATCACATCACATTTCCTTCCTTTCCTTCAATTCACTTGATCCATTAAATTTAACAAAATTGTATCCATTGTGTTAAAGAGGAAGTGACTTGTCACACCACATTATCTCCTACAATTATAGAACATGTAGTCTAGTTCCCCCGCCCTTCAAGGAAAATTGGGAACCATTGATTTAGGGATCATACCCCCACCCCTATTGTTGATTATCTATTTTTAGGGGGGGGTATGATCCCTAAAAATTACCTTGTAGAACATTGTGATGCCCTAGCATGCCTCCCCTCCCCCACTATTCAAATAATCCCCCACTGTCAATGAGTTTATTAAAAACATAGGACCCCCTCCGGAATATGGATACAAAATACAGAATATAGATATAAAGTATGGACACTAAAATATGGATATGATTATACGATACAAGATACGGGCATGCAAACATATAGAAATGAATATACAAAAAAATGTAAGGAAATTACATAATCCTATATCGTTTGTAAGGGGGATTGTATGGAAAAAAATACAAGTAGATGGGGGTAAGACTATGCATCCAAAAGACAAGTACACTCTTAACACCTTTTGTGTGTGTTGTGATAACTCAACGGTATAATAATGACGCATTTTGTTTGTATAAGAAAAGAGGTCAAAAAGGTAAGTGGGTGGGGGTAAGGACAAGATGAAAAAATTATTTAATCTGAAAATTGAAAGTTGTAAATGACACAGACTATGCACTCAAAAGACAAAACTAAATAGCTAATGATTCACCCTCAAAGATCCTATGACAACAATTTCTTCACCAGTAGTTGCATGCATGTCTTAAAAGTGGACATCAATACCCAACTTGCATCTTGTGTTCCATTTCAAATTCTACCCCCTCATTTGGTACCCAATTTGCAACTACTTCTCTCAACCTCTCTACTCCAATTCCAACTACAACTTCCAAATTGGTAGCCATAGAATAGAAATTGTTGAATCCATAGGTGCCTTGTTTGCTATCATCTCCACAGGGCTTAAAAGGTCCTATTCCTATAATTCTCCATATTTCTTTCTTCCCTTCTACATTTTGCAATTTTAAGAAAGTATGGATTTCCAGTTTGTGTAGTTTGTGATGCACCTTCTACCTAAAAAGGGATGACAATAGGAGTCAGTTGCAATGATGTAGAAGGTTGGATCTTCTATGGTTGTAGTTGAGGTTGTCATAACAATTGAGCTTTGACATGAAGCCATAAGAGCATCTTTAATGGATGCACAAGATATGGGCTTAGCAAATGTAGGATATAATGGTCACAAGAGACGATCCAACAAATTTGGTAAGAAGAGGAGGTGGAACATTCTCCAATGTAGCAATGATAAGACAAGCTACTTGGGTACTTTTTATCTAGTTGGTAACTCTTGGCTAATTTAGTCATAGGGCATTTGCCTCAAGAAGAAACAATGTTTATCTTGGAGCGCTCAAGTGCAATACGTGTGCCTTGAAATTTTATTTTATTTTTATTGTTATTGGCTCACAACCAAAATGTCAAATGTTTTATGTAGTCCAAACTCTTTTTTGCCGAGTTCAAAATTGCAAGTTGTGGTGTGGCATGTCCATTGGATGAAAGAATTGAGCTTAGGCGTGGTTCCTATCAACTAATATGATATTATTGTGCCAAAATATGCAACCATTGAATAGAGCACGCTAAAACTCACTCCCTTTTTTATAAACCTGCTACGTTCTAGCCCCTATTGACTACTTCAAATTGTTGGTTTTTTGTGCCATTGCCAAAGTTTGTTCCCTATTGACATCCATGAGCGAAGATTTTTTACCTAGCAGTAATTGCACGAGGTAATTCCCTAGTATTTTGGCCATTATACAAATCTTTATCCATCATGTATAGGATCATCACGACTGAATATAGGCATGTAGTGTGCATGCCCCATTGATGCCCCATCTCTTATGCGACATCAGTGTCCCATGTGCATGCATGATGTTGCTAGTCCATTGTTTCAAAACACCATGAGGGTTTTGGTGGCTAAGGTTTTGACAGCTAGGGTTTGCTAAGTAGTAGTTTTATTATTTAAGGCTTCAATTTTAATTCTCTTTGGTTTAGAGTTATAATTCACAACATTTGTATTTTCCATCATGTAATTAAAAGATTTTGCATGGAATTATTTCAAAATGTATTGAAAAAATCACTATAAAAGTCCATGCCACAAAATGTCAATCCAAAGATCAAAGGAAGTAAACAAGGAAAAAAAATTCTTTGTCAAATTTAAATACACTAGTAATCTTAAGTTTCAAATTTTCATGTTAAGTTCAAAGTACTTTAAAAACTTAAAGAAGAAAGAGGACCCACATTATCTTCCCTATTTTTTTTTTAAAATAATACTTAAGCAATTGTGGCTTTAAGGTTTAGAGAATTTGGATAAAAGGGGGACCACATTACCCTCCCCATTTTTTTTCTTCAAAATAACACTTAAGCAATGGTAGCTTTCAAAGTTAGGGAATTTGGATAAAGAGAGGACCAATATTACCCTCTTCTTTTTTTATTTTGACATAGAATGGAGTATTTACAGCCTTAAGGTTTTGGTCTTGGGTGGAGCAAATTTTCCAATACTAAGCTCTAGATTTTCCCCCTTTATGATAGTAGTGTTAATATATTTCACATTCATCGTTGAACAAAAAAATGAATGCAAAGAATTAGAGTATGATAGGAAATATTAAATTGCTTAGAGTTTCAATCTATGTAGTTCAAAATATAGGACTTCTATTTGTATTATGTTCTAGGTTTTAGGGGTGGTGGTGTGGAATTTTTAAGGAATTCTATTTGGCACAAAAATAATAATCTTGTTTATGAATTCCATCCTATTTTCACAATGGTGCCCAATAATTATTTTAGTGTAAAACTTCTAAATAACATTATTGGCTTGACCTTTCAAATGGCTCCCACTTTGGTGTTTAGCCATGTTACAAGCCCAAACCAAAAGTCTTCTATGGTTCAGATTTCTTGGTAGAAGAAAATATGCCTCAAGTTTTCCTTCACCCACATCTGCACACTTTTGGCATCATCAATATTGAGCTTATACATCTCCCGAGCAACCTTTGTTGTGAAATTTCTCATATCGTGTTTGTACAGAAACATATCTCTTATAACCTCTTTCCCATCTCTCATAGAGTCCTTAACAATTACAATATATTTTGTCATAATCTGTAAAATATAGTGGCTATTCCAAAGTAGTGTCATAACAAACTCTTTAATTTGGAGGGATAAGCGCTACAAAAATGCACTATTGTCACCAGTATTTTACAGCCCGTGGCACTAAACCTTGTCTTGGTTTACATGGTCTACTTCAAAAATGCAAATTTCAATAACATGTGGTAGGAGGACAAGAATCTTCACATTAAAAGACATTAGACATCCATGCTTTAGTACCCCTTTCCATTGTTTCAATCAGTCCTGCGGCTTTTTTGCTAGTTTCTTTGCTCGCAAGTTGTTGCATCTTTAGCTGATAGAGGATGGAGTTGTAGTGTATTGTACATCAGTAGTATCTCGGAGTGGGACAATATTGCGTGGAGCAATTATATTGCATAGCATTGGACCACTATTCAGTACATTAGAAATGTTTTATTATATCACAATGTTTTGGATGTCAAGGTTGTTCATTTGAACACTAATATTTTGAATGGAATCATTATATTTCATTCCAAGAGTCATTTTGACTACACAAGAAGGGCTCAAATTTCTAGAGAATTGAAGGAGAACAATCATATGTCTTGTGTCTCCTATTGGTGCTAGATTTTCTTCAATGCTCCAATTAGACGAAACAACATTGAGATCAAAATTCAAAAAACTTTTTGGTAGTGTTTCAGGCACCTTTGGGGGAGCTTGTTTGTGCTTCTACTAAATTATCCTTCTGTTTTGTGGAGCCCTACGTGACTTAGATTCAACAAGTGAAATATTATGGACTTTGCTTGGAGGAGGAGGGGGTTCTTCTGCCTCCAAATTCTTTGCATATGAATTCAGATCGATCTATAGACAAATATTATTCAAGACAGTAGAACTATAGAGGGAGGCTTTGATTTCAACTATAGATGGAGCAAGCCCTCCCATGTTCTTCACATTCTTGCAACGTGACGGCTTAATATTGTTGGCCACAAGTTCTCTAATGTCTTAGAACATTTATTAGAGGCTTGGCTACAAACCTTTTCTATTAATATTGAGTATATTTTTTTTACTACAAGTAGGATTTCAAGCCACTTGTTTCTTCTGCGTAGGCTTTGTTAGGCAGATCTGAAGTCCGTCAATGTCTATAGAGGTAGTTTTTTTGGTGTCTCATTTTTTCTTAGCCTTTATACTAACATCTATAGTGTTTTGTGAACATCGGGTCTTTGTAATTGACACAACTTTCAACATCGGTCTTTATTTCAGTAACAACAACGAGCTATCTACCTTCACCTTTCTATTGTTGTCATGCAAACCATAATGACAGTGGTAGCTGCACATTCAAAAATAGAGAAAGATAGTTAGGAAGAGTGCGATATATGTACGAACCATGAGGCAGTAAGGAGTCTAAGCATACAACCGAGAAGAGAAACGTATACTGGATGATCTCCTTTGACATAGTTGTAGTAGCTCTAAAAGTCTCAAGTTTCTTGTCTTACTGCATGCAGATCTTCACATACTTACAAGTGATCCTTTCGTTAGTTATTTCTATTCCTAATATGAAGTCCTCCACCCTATCAATCGAGAGGAAACATTGTTGAGGTACTATGTTGTCTTTCTATCAACTTCCATGAGATTTACGAATAAGATGAGTCTCCTATAGTTACCAGAGTAGGTCTGCTCTTCGGATCAACCCTTCAGGTGGTTATTGCACCTTCAACTCGATAGAATGCAGCTCTACTTTGAACCGGTCTTGCTAAAATTGGCCCAATAAACAATATCTCTGGAATTTAGAATGGAATCTATATTTAAGTCTAAAAATGGGGCAAAACCCACATGTGAACCCTTTGAATTTGCCATGGCAACTGAGCAACTATACTAAATCTCTGAAATACACATTTCGTCATTTCTTGCAATACTTCTAAGATGCGATCCTAATCTCTAAGACAACAACAATCCCAAGTAGAAAATATCTTGAAACCAAAGTTTTTGTCAAATTTTCCACTCCTAAAGTGTAGAATATAATCTATAGCCTCCTAAACCTAAACCATCTCACCTAGATACACCCTAAACCTTGCAACATCTCCCTCAAGCATTCCATTAGCACCCTGCACATAATTGCACTCATTACACAACTCTCCTGTTGTCCTAAACCATTGTATTACTACATTATAAAAGCAAAATTAAGAGAACTAATTCAAAAAAAGCAAAATTATAACTTTCAAGCTTTCTAATATCAACCACTGCCTAAACCCTTGTTGCCCTAAACTCTAATGGCTATATAGAACAGAACTCTAGCACATTCATTTAGCACAAATTTCAAGACTGAAACACTAACAACGGCGTGAATCGTGAAGACATATCCCATGATGCATGTTCCATACCCCATAACCCCCATCAAGTCGTGGGCCATGCTCCAATATATCCGCATGGTCCATGTATGATCTTCCCATCATTGTAACTACGTTAAAATACTACGTTTGAAACATTACAAAGTTACTATAGGGAGATATTGCAGGGGGGTAAAATAACCAATTGGATGTGTACCTATATATAAGGCAGGAGACCTGATCAAGCTAGCAAAAGTCTAATAGGACCAAGGTCATCAAACAGAAAGTGAGTTTTAATGAACATCCCATTGAATATGTTCTAACTTAGGGAAATGATAGAATAGAATCTATTTGTATCTCATTCTCAATATGGAGTGGTATACATTAGTAGCTCATTGTTACAATAGTAGTCAACATGTGATAAGTTGGAGGCACCTATTTCATCGCTTTATGCAATTCTACATATTTTGAAGTGGAATCAATATATGATGTCATTTTGAAATACATTAACAATGAAAAAATGTTAATTTTCAAAAAAATAGATGATTTTTCAAATATGTGTGAATATGCTACGCATTTTTGAAGTTCAAATACTACCAAGAAAAGGGGCACTCATCAATGGGCAATCAACACAATTTTGTTGATTTGGCCAACAAAAAATATGCTCAACTAATTTGGCAATTTTCTAAATATCAAATGACTCAATAGATATAAAAAACCATGTTAGTATATAATTAAAGTAAGATAACATGGTATTTTTGGATATTGACTTGGTTGATGTGGCAATATTGGATACACTCTATAAAAATTATGATATATATTATTAAATAATAGATTTACCTTTTGACAAAATGAATATATTTCTTAGATTTGTAAAACCTAATGGAGCCTTTTCCTTATTAATTAGGGTTTCTCATGTCATTATGAGACTACCGCAAGTTTCACTATTAGAGGTTTCTTAAAGCTTTTAGTCCCAAAATCTTTTCATGCATTGTTCTTTTCTTTGTTCTCCATGTGTTATAAGTCAATTACAGAGTTTTCACTCAATTTTCAATTTTTGACATCTTATGGATGCTCAAATTTCAAGGATATTTGTAATTGGTTCTTTTTAAAGTCCCTTAGATTTTTTTTCTTCTTGGTGGTAGACATCGTATAATCTTTAGACCATAGAAATAGTCTAATGTTTTTTTGTTGGCTATTTTGTAGGTTATTTCTTCAAAATGATTGCTTTAGGTGGGAAAATTTTCGTATGTTCAAAGTCAATTAGACGGTGTAGATCTAAAAATGTACAAGGTTGTTGTTCTCCCATGAGTTCTTGAACAAGTATTATGTACATTTAGTTTCTAGTGAAGTCCACTTCAAGGTCACTTTTTCAAGGGCAAATTGTTTTGGCAATGATTTCTTTATACCCTAAAGCGTTTTAGTTAGTGTAGGGGTTGTTCAACAAACCACTACGTTTTTGAAAAACTAATGTGCAATTCAATTAAGGAATCAAGTCAAGTATATTGATTATAGCAATTGGTTAGGACAACTTGATTTGGACAAAAATCAACATAATTCTATTGATAATTGTCACCTCAAGATTCGCTCTTGTGACTAAAATGCCATACCAATACAAGTCTCCATGTAGACTTTGACATGGAAAAGTAGAATGTTTCTTGGAAAAGATTTTATAATGTACATATATTTAAGAATTATTATATATACAAAAATGAATGTCTCAAAAATGTACAAATTAATTGTAGAAAGTAAAATCTTCATTTTGTGGATTTGAATTTGAAAATGTAAAAGATTATAAAATGTACCACTATGTCTTGACATCTTTATTATCATGTAAAAATTCATACATTTAAAAATGCCAAATCAACAAGGCACTTATTTCTATGAAGAAATTTAAATCTGTGAAAAAATTGAATTCAATAAATATTTCCTAATCTATCAAGTTTTTATAGTTGGAACTTGAATTCTTTTATCATTGATGTGCATCCCAAAGAACTTTGAATAGTTACAAGAAAATACAAATTTAGACATTTGACAATAAAAATAAACTACTTCAAAAGCTAGCTAAAAGATAAAAGTTATAGAAGTCTTGACAAATTAGGCTTACCAAAGTACATTGCACTCAAAATCTTGAAAAGTTTTAGTGATTAGCTAGAAGTTCTTTTAGAAGGGCACTTGACAAAGTGGATTGAAGACACTCTTAACCTATTAGCACTTTGATGTTCAACTTTTGGACGATGAGCATATTGAAATTCATGTTTCTTTCTCGTTCCTACTTGGATGAAGGTCATCCTAATTTGTGGAGATACTTTATCAAGTTGCAGTCCAATCTAATAGTCAGATTTGATGTTACTATAGTACATATTCTTCTAAAATTACAAATGTGAAAGTATGTCAAGTGGTTGACCAAGTCAAAATTGCATTGACTCTAGTTCTAAATTTGATTTGGACAAACAAGGTCATAGATTTAATAAATACAAAAATTTCAAAAAAACACCATGTCAAGAGAACATCATTTCACATCCATCACAACAAATTTTATTCAAAAAATGATAATATTTTGCTTGTAATCAAATTTCAAAATTTGTAAAAAGAAATTTCAAATTCTCCCTTTCAAAACTTGAAAAAAAAATATTGGTGATAACATCAACGAATCTAACTGTACGGATGAAATCTAAAATTCCAAATCTACACCTTCAATTTATATATCAATTCCAAAATATTCTTCCAAATAGTACTTTATGATGATTTTTCTCAAGTCGTCAATGCTGGAGAACACTCTGTACGTTTACGTTTAGGGGTTAAATCGGCTCATGAGCAATCTGTAAAAATCTAAAAACTTACCTATTCTCCGATACCCGGATGTATGATAACCACGTGCGGGAACTGGAGTGCCTCAATCGCGGGTGCTCGCAAGGCTTCGACCGTTGGGTAGACCGTAAGTCCGCGTGGGACGAAACGACCGTTGGCGGGAAGAGAGCTCGCCTTCACTCCCATTTGTTACCACTGTTCTCTGTAAATTCACATCACCCACAATTCTTTTCTCATTCCATGTTCATGCTTCGTTTTGCGGCCTCCATTTGGTGTCAGATTTCATACAGGAGTTGTACATGTGCATGTAAATCACGAAGTTCTATCGGAGGCAGTCCTCTGGCGTCGCGGTTACGTACTTTACATTCTGCTAGTTGGGCGGGCTAGTGATTGAGTGTTATTTCGCTGATGCAAACGGTGCAAGTGGAATTTCGCAAGTGCTTGATCAATCATCAACCCGAGATTGATGTTTGCTTGTTGGGTTTGAAGAATCTTCTGGGTTACGGAAGTGAAGGTTCGATTTCGTAATTGTGTAGCACATGGTATCCTCATTCTTTCCGATTTTCGTTTCCTCGTGAGAGAGTTAGTGTCGACCTGGAAAGGGCTGGTTGTTTTTTCTCGTTGCTTTCTTTACCCCATTTCATTTCGTTGGTAGCTATGGCGGTGACGCGAGTCCAGCACGTGACCCAAGCAGCCTCGGAGGGCTTGAGTGCGAAATTTTCTGATCTGTGCGACCCGCATGACCTGACGAGCATCCGCGCTTCCAAGAGGACGATCTCCAAGCTGACCGCGAAGTCCCGAGCCTCCAGCAAGGCCCTTCGACAGCTGCGGAACCAAGAGAGAAGAGTATTGGCGTCTTCCTCGACGGACGACGACGCCTTTCTGATGTCGTTCATTCCCCTGAAAACAGAGCCGAGCTTGTACAGAATGCGGCGTAGTTTCAGTGTGTCGAAATTGGGAAGTCCTGCAACGTCGGCCGACTTCCACATGAGTTGCAATTCTCCGCGGAAAACGGGCCATGGGGTGACGAAGAAGCTGCTGAGGTTGTGCATGGGCTCAAGTGCGAATAAGTATACACCCCTACCAGTGTACTGAGACTAAGTAGATTCTTACATTTCCTCGTAAGGACATGTCCATGGTCATGAGAGACATCAGGGCGTTGGATTTCGATTGTCGTTTTGTCCGAGTCTTCGGATTGGTAACTCGTGCTCTAGTGATAGCCTTTGTCATTGAGCAGTTTGTGTTAGAAAATTTTTATAGTACGCAGGCTAAGGTTACGGGCGATGATTTTCTGATTGTAGTGACAAGAGGCTGGAGCATCAGTGAACATAGTTGAGGGCAATCGTACTTCCTGTCGAGCTGATGCGCCACTTGTCGTCTATAGATTTTGAAGCAGAATAAACCGCCGAATGCGGTTTTCAAGCGAGAGTCAAAGCTCTCCAAGAGAATTGTAAACAGACATTGAAGTAATGGAACATTTGTATTCTTCTTTATAAGCATCAACTTCACTTGACCTCAGATGCATGCCGTTTCGACTCTTGTGGTTGCTTCTGCCTCCACTGCACTTGCTTTCTGACGAGCTTGACTGTTAAATGCCACCCTGCCATGCTAACTTAGATCCGACTGTCCGTGCAGTCCATGAATTTGCAGTGTTGGTATGCCTCAGAGCAGCAAGTTTTACTTTCTCTGTGGTCGTCTGCCGTCAGAAACTCCACTCTGAATTCGTCCTCGACGCTTAAGGATTAGAAAGATAATTGCGACTAATCACCTAATTGATTTCAGTAATTTTTAATTGTGCTGTCGATCTACTTTGTGATCGGCACGAAACTCTTGAAGTGATGTTATTGTTACGACGGCGAGGTGAGTAAGCTGTGAATTTTTGAAATTTTTCGGATTGAGGTCATGAAATCTGAGAGAGCATTCAGTATTAATGTCTTCTAATCTGCGAGTGAAATTTGGTAGCGGAGTGGTAGAGATGCATCCCATTGTAGACTGTAACAGCCAAATTGTCATTTTGGGGGGTCCGCTACCTGCAATTAAAGATTTCAAGTGATTGATAATCTTATGTAAGTTAAAGGAACTTCTTATCAGTTAGTGGCAGCAGAGATGTTTTGATCTGAATGGCGTCGATGTACGTGCGTGCGGTGCCACTGTTTGGTTCATGTTATTCAAATATACCACATGTGTGCTCACCAAGTGAAATTGATCTTAGAGATCTAAGAGATCTTTCAGATCACATGTCATTTGGGCGATGCTGAAGATTCGGCAAACTTAGTACACAGAGACTCACGCAGTTGAGGGCATGTTTGAGGGTGACTATTGTACTGTAAAGTTTATACAAGATATGCATTTCTCACTATTATTTTTTATTTATTTTTAGACAGTAGGGTGAGTATTACGTTAATCCAATGAAAATTCATAATGTAATGTGACGTCAAATTGCAGTATTACCCCCCCCCCCCCCCTGAATCTCGGAGTCTTTACCCCTAAAGGACCAGGCGATCAAATTTCATTCAAATTTCAAACAAAGGAAGAAAACTAACATGTACCACAAAGAGAGAATCTAGATTTTTTAATGCATGTAAGTGTTTGCGAATTCTTGTGTATGTTCTCAAACATTTGAAGGGAATAGGTTATCAAGACTTCTTTTCTCAAAAATTCTATAGTTCAAAGGATACTAGTACATCTAACCTCAAGAAGTAACTTTTTTAAGTTCAAATACTTAACCTTCAAATAAATATCTCAAAAAATCACCATTATTAGAACATTTATCCAATAGCAAAAACATCTTGTGAAAATTAAAAATAACCCCTATTAAACTAATTATGGACAAGTCCATAGTCCAAAATTAATATCACATTTGCAAGTGAATGATGAAATATGATAGATAGATAGATAGATAGATGGATGGATGGATCAAAGACTTTTGAATTTTAAATGGATCAAAATTATGATTTTGGGTCAAATAAATATTTTGAAAAATAAAAAATAGATAGATTTAGGCCACTAGCCTATACATTTTCAATTATAGAGAATGTCCATAATTTGTAAATCTATCTATAATTAGTTATATAGGGGTTAAATATTCAATGTACAATTAAATGAAGAAGAAAATTTCAATGTTTTGGTTTTAAATTTATAGATGATTATTGATTTGTACCATAATAAACTCAAATTTATGAATATGACCTATGGATCCTATTTCACAACTTTTGTTTAAAAGTCTTTATTAAATTATTATTATTATAGTGTCCATTTTATAATAAATGTTTATAATTTTAGAGATTTGGACTACTCCTACTCATTAATATTGTAAGGATGTGATGGCCTATAAGTGTGATTGATGATTTTCTATATATTGTTGTAGAAATGACATGAAAAATGAAGAATATACCTATTGGTTCAAAAATCAAATCATTTTTGAGTGACTACCTTGGTCATTTGCTAGTGTCTTCTTAGGGTTAAGAGGTTAACCCTAGAAGAATGCCACAAAAACTACATGTTTGATGGATGACTTCACTTGAGATTGTAGGATGAAAAAAACCCATTTAATCGTCCAATATTTTTTTGAAGTTGCTTGAGTACATTTTAGTGAATAGTATTGCAAATTCCCTCCTTGTGGAATTGATGACTTTTCTATAGAAGATGTTTAACCCTAAAAGGACGGACTGGTGATTGTGGAATTCATGGCTTATGGAATCGTATGACATCTATTTCAAAAAAAAAAATATCCTTTGGAAGTCAAACTACTATAGAAGATCTTCCCTTTCCACCCCTAATTCCGAAGATGAATAGTTGCACTTCTATCCTACACAAGAGAATTCCTTATCATCCATCAAATACAAAACATCCATTTAAGGGTTAACCCTTGGAGAATAGACCCATCTCCACAGATTCAAACTTTACAATCTACCTTTACCATTTTGCAACTAAATAAGAACAAACTTTTTACATTTATTTTTAAAACTATGATGAAATCCCATGTCTTCTATAAGTGCTAAATTTTTTGGTGAAAATTAGGCTAGTTAACAATGTTATGAGACTGAGGGACTTTCAAGTTTGACTACATGGACATAGGTAAGTCAATTAGGGGGTCGATGTTCTGTCTCACACGACCAATGTTGTCATATTGCGTCATTTTGTCCGCTAAACTCTTGGTCAATAATGATATGTAGAACCAGTGTCTACTTTGACAAACTCTATTATAAAACAGCAGTGAATGGGTAAGTTAGAATTTGAGAGATCGCTGAAACATCAAAATTTCCAAGACAGTACATTTAAATATCAAGACAGCAATAAGGGTGAAGCTCAAACAAGCAATCCCTCAACGGTTTGAGAGTGCCACACAAAGAAACGGGCCTGTTAAGTTCCAACTTTCAACAGCTTATTCTTAGACGAGTACATTCAGCAGAACCTGTCAGGTCAATACCATCCGGCCCTCGAAATCTGACTAAAGCAGTAAGACCAGATACGGTAAAAGAACAATTACACTACCTGGCAAATTGCCTCAATTCTGTAAATAACATCAGTACATCACTGTTTATAAACAGGACTTGTGGATTACTACCGTGTCATAAACTCTTGGATCAGTCTTACAACGTGCTTGCAAGGCTTACGAAAGTTGGCAAACAGTCATCCCTTGGGCAGTCTTGGGCCGAGCCAAGCACCGGTCCACCCAAGCCACGGTGCGGTGGAAATTCTTCAGTCCCACCTTCTCACCGCCACCGTAACCCTTTTCCAGACATCTGACCCACGGAAAGATAGCCATATCGGCGATGGAGTAGCCATCGTCAATGATGAAGTCCCGACCCTCCAGCCGCTTCTCAATCACTCCTAACAGACGCTTCGCTTCGGTGCTGTATCGCTCCACCGGGTATGGGTGATCACACTTGTCCTTGCCGTACTTGAAGAAATGCCCAAACTATATAACATGAAACAGAAAATAATATTTAATCGGAAGTTAATTGCAGTGCACAGTCAGACCTCATTTCGAGTAAGAAACTTACTCTGATATATGTTCAGACTGTGTCCCACGGTGTACACATGTGATTTGGACAGCTTCCACGTGTTATAATCTGACCACATGATTTTTCTGCCATAGTGCACTAGCCTACAGAATGTGTACTGTATCAATAAAAAGTGTCATTCCAGAGTCTTACACTCAACACTTTCTAATGACATACTTGGGAATTGTACATTCCTCATGTTCTGTCATTTTGTGTAAGCATTGATTAGAGAACCTCTACAGATCAAGTTTTGAATACATGTCAGTGCGCATTCAAGACATTTAGAGCCTGTTCGTCCCAGGCAGAGCAATTCGTGCAATTAGAGAGGGTTGAGTGCGCATTGCCTAAACTCTGAGGGTTTGGTATACACTCAGAACACTTTTAAGTGACGTTCTCTAAAACAAACATTGTAAAATAGCACTGGAAAGGCTGTCAAAGAACGTAGCCCTCTTGTCACACATTCAAACTAACTGATGTCCGAGTCATTTTGTTGGACCCCAGCAGTAACGAGATCAGGATAAGAAACTGAAAGAATCTAAACTAGAACGGATAAGCAAAAGACAATACCTGGCCAAACATGGGCCCAACTCCACCGATCTGGAAAAACACCCACTGAATGGTCTCCCATTTCAGACGAGGATCATGAGACAAAAACTTCCCCGTCTTCTCAGCGAGGTACAGCAAGATTGCACCACTTTCAAAGACGTTGATCGGCTTCCCATCTGCCACATTCCAGCCCAATTGCACTGCAACGTGAACCTATTGTCCATGCCGCATTGATCACAAAACATTTCTAATTGAATTCTAAATCGGTACTCCAGAAAATTTCATCTTAAAATTCTGTACAAAAATTGCAGAGGTCAAATTTCCGAAATCAAGCATTATAAGAAGATGTCAGTCAATAAGCTCACCTGGGCCGTTAGGATCAACGATTGCAGGAATCTTGGAGTTTGGGTTGATGGCAATGAACTCCGGGGTGAACTGCTCATTCTTCATGATGTTGATGGTATGAGCATCATATTCTAACCCCATCTCCTCGAGCGCTACACTGATCTGTAGCAATCGGACATAAACTTAGGGATGAGCAAAATTACGATACTTTGAAGTATAATTCCTTCACAAGGAGAGCATCTACTTTATCCTTCACCTCTAGTCACGTGTAAATCGTTTCAAGGTTCTTCACCTAACATGGTTTCAGAGGTACAATCATTCGTTACAAATCGCAGACTGTGTTCCATTATGTAGGGCAATTTCTAATCGAAACATATAAAATACTAAGATAGAAATGTCGACACTGAGCCCCCCCAAACACCCAATCTTATCAGAGCATACCTTCTGGCCATTGGGTGTGGCCAAGCTGTAAAGCTGAATCTTCGACGCCATTTTACCGTTCACTAGTTTCGCTACAAGAGAAGCTGGAGGCAGAAACCTAAAATTCCACGTTACGAAAAACAGTCAGGTGAAAAACCCACCAGCAATGAGAGCACAATTAGGAAGAATCAAGACGACCATCGCCAACCGCTACTAAACTAACCAGGCAGGTCCATTTGCTGCACAATCCAAATCCAAATCCAAATCCACATCCAGATCCGAAATCCGAAATCCGAGAAGCTGTAAAATCCGCCCGAGAAAACAACGACATTGATGTTGAGAAAGCTCACACACACTGATTAGCATCTGATGCAAACATTAAGCATCAAAGCAGGAAGGAACCTACTACAAAGCATGCAGAAAACGTTGAATTCAATTCCAGTTTGTTTACCTTCTACAGAGTTGCAAATACTTCGATACAGCAGAGTTCAAACATTCAGAGATGGACGAGATAGAAACGCTTGACACTTGTATCATATAGGAGGGACCTCGGAAACCCTCATAGAAAACCCACTCACTGTCATCAGGGCTCCCAAGCCTAGAGAACGACGAATGTCACTAGGAAGCTTCTGAAGGGCTTTCTGCATTCGGAGTCGAGGAATGAAATATGGATGAATGTGGGATGAGAAATGTCCGTCATTGTGAAACTGACCGGCCGGCGGAAAAAAGCCCCCTTCCATTGTTTCAGTACTGTTTCAAAGGGCTCACAGTCCAATATTAAAAGTATACTAAGGTAAAACAGCCCATTACGGAACTTTTGCCCATTACGGAACTCTATGAATGAGCCCATGACAGTTTTCTTTTAATTTTTGAGATTTGGACCACATTCAATGTCTTAGCTAACTGGAATGGAGTAATTAGTGATTGCAATAGGAACTTTCAGTTTTTTAGTGTTAGTTCATTGCAGGAAGTGCCTTTTTCAGGTCTTCTGTGTTAGAAAATATTGTGACTGTAATAGGTAAGCAAGATGAGTGTTATGGATTAGTTTGTTGGTTTTGGGGTAGTCTACAGGCTATGATGGGCTAAACATTTAAAAAATTCATAACAAATTCGCACTTTGTCAAAAAAATATAATTTCAAATGTTCTTGCCATTTTTGTCACTTGACTTTCTCTGGAAAAAAAAGTAGAAAATTTCAGAAATGACAAGAGGGCAAACCCCCCATTTGGTCCATAATGGGTTGTTTTACCTTAGTGTGTCCTCTGCCGTTGTCACAATCAAAATCAAAGTAAAAGTGATTTTCTAATTTTTTAATTCAATTTTTTTTAAAATTCAATAACTTTCACACCAAAGGCCAAAATGCCACAAAACAAAGCCCGTGCACCCCACCTCACCAAGGGCTTTCCAGCAATACCAAGAACACAACTGGAGGAGGCACAGTTCGAGAGATCTCAATGTAACAAACAAACAGCCTAACTTAAGGTGTGGATCACTACAATATTGCAAATATATTGCAACAATACATTTTCAATATACCATTTGAAAATGTACTTTTACAATACAATTGCAATATTGCAATAGTATATTTTCAATGTTGGATTGTGAGCCCTTTGAAACAATACTAAAACAGTATTGAAGCAATGGGGGGTTACTTTCTTGATGGGCGGCGATGCTCCCGACATTGGAAGGACCCTTGCAAGTTCATTGCAAGCAATGTTCATGATTTGGAAGGGGTTCCACACCTCAAAGCATTGATCAATCCATTTTTTTTTGAAAGATAAGAAGAAGTCTCATCTAACCCACTTTAGTTCATATTTTGAGGACTTCTATAGAATTAACTATGAATTTCTGAAATTGGACTTGGAGGTGCTCTAAAATCATTCCCACCTTTGAATGTTCATTGTGGCTATATTGAAAACTATATAATATGTACTCATGTATTAGAAAATGCTTTTAACCCTTTCAAGACTAGACGTTGAAATTTCAAACAACAGATGAATACAAATACATCTCAAGCATACAAAAATATTTTTTTCCTTCATTGAATTTTTTGAAGATTCTTGTATTGATTCTTTAATATTTGTATTATATAGAATTTGAAGACTTTTCTTTGCAAATATTCTATAATCAAAGAATACTAGTAGGTCTAGCTTTAGAAATAAATTTTTTCAATTCAAAAAATGACCCTTCAAAAATGACTTGAATAAAATAAAATAAAAAAGTCTTCAAAAGTCACTATAATTAGAACTTAAAGGGAAAAAAATTCTTGTGAAACTCACAAATGTTCAATCTACAATCACTTTTAGAAGAAATTTCAATTTTTGGCTCAAATTTTATTGAAAAATATTGGTTTGTATACTAGCTGATCTAACCATATGGATATGATCTATGGATCATATTTTATAACTATTGTTTGAGAGCCATCACTAAATTATTTTTCTAAGTTGTATTTTATAATACATCCTTACAATTTTGGAAATCTGGACTATCCTAGCTTCTAATCTTAAGGGGTTCAACTAAGCACACTTTTTGCAAACCACACTCTAGATTTTGAACATTTTATAAAGCCAAATAATTGCATGTTAAGAAACTTGCTCTTCTTCAAATGTTACAAGAATTGTTGCATTTCAAGTTGTAGAGTCTCCAAAGACTTAGGCATACACACATATTTCACAATTAATGCTAGTATATGACAAAATTAGTGCATATTTGAAAAATTAGTAATAGATTTTGTATGTTTTGTTTCATAGAGATCGTGAATTTGATGTTTATCTATTTGAATTGACCTTTAGATCTTGAAATAAGTGCATGAGTTGGTGCTAGAGGTGTATATAAGCCTAAATTCAATTTGTATAACAATGTTTAACCTTGAATTCAACAAAAAATTATTAGAAAAAATTCTACATGTGCTCAAAATGTGTCTTTGGAAATGTTAGAATGCTTAATTTCTTGTCGAAATTATTTTCACTTGAATGATTTTGTTTCTTACATCTTTATATGGCTATCAACTAGAAAGAGTCATTGAATAATGCATAAACAATTCAATCTTATGTCTTGCTATACTCAAAATTTGATGCAGATACTATAAGGAAACCATGCAAATCTGACAAAGCCAATATGACTAGGTGGTGATATGGACTTTGACACAATCACATTTATCATTTCTGAGTAGTCAAGTCATATGCTAGTCATATATGTTTATGAGATGATGGGAACTCAATGGGAACTTCATGGAGAATATGCATGTTTAATTTGTTCCACTTGCATTTTTTTAGTCACATTTGACAATATGAACTCACGGATAGTGCAAGTGAGACTGCACCGAGGACTACACTAACCAGATCTCATCAACATAGGGTTTTTTTTAGTGTTATTATTTTTTATTTTAGTTCCTTTTTGCATCCTTCTACATGGTCAAGGTGAATTTGCCCCGTCATTGCCCCCCCAATAGATGGATGGGGGGATGAATAGGATTTCTTTCAGCATGTATTCAATGGTGGTTCTTATTGTTATTTCTCTTTGTTTTTTTTCTAAATTATAATTCACTACTTCTTCCCTTAGTACTATCTAACAGTAAAGTGATCTATCATATACAGAGTAATATGTCCCAATGGTTAGTCAAGGCTTGATTCAAAGTCCATGCGTGCCACAAAAGTAAAAGAAAGTCTTTCATGAAACAAAATTAATTTTATCATCCATTTTAACAACTACATTGTCCTTAGAGTTTTAAAGGATTAGAGTCGTAAACTCAAATATGGATGATCATGCTTTATTCCAAGTTGCTCAATCATTTATGGCACAATAGTAGATAGAGTATTAGAGCATCTTGAACACCCTAATTCTTCTTTTGAATTAGTATATGTTATGCATTTTATTACAAGTTTTTTGGAATTTCTTTCAAAAATGTTGATTTTGTTAATGATATTTTGCTTATTCATATATAGCTTGAGGAACTATAGATTTATGCATGTCAGAATTTCTTCCAAACTCAATTTGCAAAAAAAATAGTATTCATTTGTCCCCACTAAAAAGACAAATAAAAGCATTAAGAGAAATTTGTTTAGATATTTCTAGATTTAGATGTATGGACTAGAAATATCAAATAATCTACCAATTGTGAGTAGCAAAATCAAGGATTGATGTAACACAAATATAATAATATGCTATTATATATAGACATTGTTATAAGATATTTTTATAATAAAAGTTAAAAGGCCCACTCTAATTGTGACAATGTTCTAATGAATGAACTTCTTGTAGTAGTGTGTATTCCTATTAAATGGCATTGTTGATCTCTCTACGTATATTCAAATTCTAAAAATAAATTAAGAAGGAGGCAAAAGAGGAATGGGAAGATATGTTGTATGGTAGAACCACCCACAACCAACTAGGCCCCATGGTCAATACATAGGTAATGGGAAATTCAACAAAGAGATGATTGATAAATAACTAATAGTTTCTTGGTTTCCCACCATCTTCTAGCCATCTGTGAGTGTTTTAAACTCCACCCTCTGAGTTAAAACGTGCACACGAGTTCTAATCGTTTGTTAAATCAATTATTTAGGGTGTTTTCAATCTAAGTTCAATTTGTGCCTTTCAAGCAATGGACACTTTGTTTTTAAATATTCAAATTGAGCTCAAATTATGTAATCCTAAACTTTTAAACTATGGTTAACTAAATCAACTACCTAATGAAAAAATGAATTCAAACTACATTTGATCTAACCTCACTTGTAGAATGTAATTTTCCCTTTCCGGAGTAATAAAGCAAGTTAAATTCTAACTTCCCTACTAAAAGAAATGAATGGATGAAATGTTGACCCCTAAACTACATCATAACCTTCATCTACGAATTAAAAATAATAAAAATAATAAAAATAAATCTAAATTTTAGAGTTGAGGTTTCTAATTATGTTAGTTACCTAATTCTCAGTTTAAACCTAATTTGACCAATAATCAAAGAACTTCATCCAAATTAAGATCAAACTTCATCTAACCTTTTCTCATTTAAAATTAAAGTATTTTTTAAATGAAAAGAGGTTCTGAAATCTTTAAAAGATTCCCTAATTGATTCCTAATTTAAATGATTTTTTATAGATTCTTTTTAATTATCTTCTAATCTAATGTAAATCAAACTTTCTATTCTAAAATTAGGATTTTTTAGGATTTTTTAAAATATTTTTAAGAGGAAAATTCAGAAATTACCTTTCCAACAAGGTAAAACACTTAAATCACTAAATTCCTAATGAAAAAGTTATTAATGGATGAAATTTGTTAAAAATTAGTGATTTAAACTTCATCCATCAATTACTTTTGATTTAAATTAGTAGTTTAACCTACTCTAAATCCTATAGGGTAATTCTCTAATCTATTCTAATAAGAAAATTTCAAATTCAACTTCCAAATCAAAGCAAAACAGAAATAAATCAAAAGCGGAAATTTAAAAGCAAAAACAAAAATAAATCAACTTACTTCACCCATGAATGAGTCGATCATGCCATCCTCAAGCATCACGAGATGGATTGTCTCGTAGTAACCCGCTCCCTCCTCCATTTTTGCTAATCCATCGCGCAATTTGAAATTAATCCTTGTTCATTGTCATATTTCTGTTTTAACTTTGTTTTTCCTACTAATAGTTATGGGATTTTATTAATTTTGGTTGTATTTAAGACAATTCCTAATTAATTAGAAATTCTTTTAATACCCCAAAACCTTTTAAATCCACTAAATCAAATCAAATAGAACCTTCTAATTAGTAATTATTGTATAAATTTCCTAATTATTTTAGAAATATTAATTGGCCTTTTGTTTTATCTTCTTGGCTTATTAGGCCTAATAAAGCAAAATCCCATACAACAATCCAAAGCCCCTAATTCCCTCAAAAATCTAATTAATAACTAACAAACAATTTAGTGAATAGTTTAAGGAATAAAATCTAGTGACATGACCCTACCTATGAAAGATAATATTCTTCCCAACTATTCATCATCCAACTACCAAGACTTCTTAGTTGTCACTTCCAAATGGTTTTGTTCATTTGGTGGTTGGAAATTTGATGTGAGGTTGCAACTTTGTGAGATTAGACTTGATTTAAAGACTTATACTTGTTTTTAGAGATTGAATTCAAGTTTTAGGTGTGTAATTATATCCTAGAAAGTTGAGCTTATCAATCAAATTATAATTTCAAAGAACCAAATTCTGAATGAGTTGGACTATGAGTATATGTACCAATTAGTTTTCAAATTCTTGCTTTCACGATTTGGCTTCTGAGATTTGACTCACTGGTTGGCTCCCTGGCTTCCACGCTCTGTTTGACTACTGTCAATTTTCGAACTAGCTCACCACCCAACTAGCTGACCATCACAAAATTCCCCTGTCACGAATAGTGAAGAGTAATCATACAATTATCGTCGAGCACTGCTTTCATGTTACATTCATTCATTTGGAAACATTGTTACAACACGACGTTGACATTCATGATTACAATGCGGTATAGACATATCATTTATATTTGAGTTTGAAGTGTTAAAGTTATACGATAACTATGCATGACTAAAAATGAACGATTTCAGTGGTTTAATGGTGGGTGACTGACTACATGCAGCATTAGTGTTTATTTGAGATATATCAAGCTCGTGCAATAATCATACAACATCATGTCAATGCATAGTTATTGCACTAACATTGCATTTTTTTTATCTTTCACAATTTTAGTATGAGGTCAATTGAAAAGTAGGAATTGTATTGAAAGTAGAAATTTAGTCCTCATTTAGGCATAGTAGAATAATTTTTTTCAAAAAACTTTAAACTAAGAAAGGTTGGTAAATCAATCTAGCTTTCATTTCAAAAAATCCATTTGAGATTTCGAGCCTCCAATCAAAAGTTATGGACAAAGTTTAGAGACGAATTAGAACATACATTTTTTTTGACATTTTCAAACATTCTCTTTGAATTTTGTCCATAACTTTTGATTGGAGGCTTTAAATCTCAAACGGATTTTTGGAAATGAAAGCTAGATTGATTTACCAAATTTTCTTTGTTAAAAATGTTTGAAAAAAAATATTCTACTATGCTTAAATGTGGTCTAAATTTCAACTTTTAACACAACTGAATTCCTATGTTTCAATTGGCAATGAGTGAATAGTCAAGCTCTCATCTTCAAGTTATCCCTTATCCTTTGAGTGTTCGTGATGGACAATGGATTTTAGTATAAAAGGGGACTCTCTACCCTCCATTCTCATGAAGAGTCAATGAAGTGATTCTTTCACTACGTCATCAAGTTTCTTGATGGCCTATTGATAGATTCAATTTGAGCTATGTTTTGATGCCAATGAAGTGATTCCTTCACTATGCAATCAAGTTTCTTGGTGGCCTATTGATGGATTCAATTCAAGGTGGAGTTGTGTGGCCTATAATAATTATGAATTTTGTGGCCAAGTGTAGTTATGTAGTTCATTTTGAAGCTACAGTAGTGGATGTTTTAATTTACAAAATGCAAACACTTGATTAATACACACAAATCATTTTCAGTTTATATCTTAATGATTACACCATTAAATAAGAGGTATTACAATACAAAGAGCAATGACATTATTGTCATGGATTTTCTATGTATTGAAACGCATATAAAATGCACAACAATAATAATTATTTTATACGTACAATTTATGTCTTTTTCATTCATTTGATTAATGTATTGAAGCCATGTAATTAATACCAATTACAAAGTAGTGCCAAATTGTTGTAGTAATCATGTGCATTGTAATAATGCGATAAATTGTATGTCAACTTGCGCACCCATGAAACAATGATAACCACATGATAACTATTGACAAACCACAGGTTCTAAACTTTGTGATGATTATATTGTTAATTGCAACCACGTGTTGAGGCGTATTGGTCTTCCAATCAGTACCTCGGTCAACACCCCAATTGGCACCTCAGTCGACATTTGACCTTGTCTCCTCATTCTGTTTACCTTATTTTTGATGTTTGGATTATGGCCCTTTGTTGAAATCACTGAATTTTGTAACTACCCTAATTTTTTACCAATCTAATATTAATAAAACAAATTCTCAAGCTTAAAGATTGAATTAATTCTCTAACTAAAACTAATCAATTTTGGATTTTTTTAGGAACTTCTAAGCAAACTTTCACTAACTATAACTATGACATTCAAATGGGTTTGTTTGGGGTTTTTTTGTTGAATTTTCCAACTTCTTAAATTCTAAATTAATAATCTAATTTTTGGGGATTTTTGGAATAAATTTAACTAAGCAAATCAAAGTGTTCTAATCTAATTGGAACTCTCTTTGAAAATAATTTTAATAACTCTAACTAAAGGAAAAACTAATCTCAATTTTTGGGTTTTTCTAATTACTACTAAGGATTTTCTCAAGGGTTCAGACTAAAGAATTTTGACTACTTTTTTTTTAATTCTCTCATGAAATCAAATGACCCAAATTACTTCCACGTGCAAGGGCATTTTCCCAACATACAAAGAAATAAATTTTTCTAATGATTTCAAGTACTTAAATACTTGGAACCACTTTGAAAAAGTATAAATTTTGGAAATTCCAAAGTTAAAGCTTCATTGTGCAAGGGCAACTTCAGGTATCCACGGTGTCAATGGTCAAAGAACAATATTTTGAAAATTCAATCTTTAAAGGAGGTACACATGACAATGTTTAAACCCAACATTAAAGACTAATTTCTCAAAATTTCAATGTATCCAAGATTTAATCACTAAAGGAGGTACACATGACAACATTTAAACCAAACTTGAGCAATTAAAGTCCCAATTTTTGTTATACAACGAATCTTGGGCAAAGGTTGGTTTAATAAACTTTTGGCAAAGTCAAGCTTCGCCACCTTAAGCCTATTAATCCCAAATTCTGTTATAATGAGCACAAATTGTTAGTATTTAAGAAATCTCAAACGAAATTAGAGTTTGGAGGTCTATCCCTTCCAAAACTCTCTTGAATAAAAGAAAATGAAGGCTTAGCCTCAAGAAACCAAAGAAATCAAATAGAAATCACTTCAAAGGGACCTTCTCGTTCTTCAAAGTGTGCTAATCAAAAAATAGAATGAAAATCAGGTTAGATCTCAACTTGGATCAGTACTCCAACTACGCTGATAGCACAAGAGAATCAAAAACAAAGTTTAGTTATGAGAATGAGAGTGCCAAAAACCTCGAGGGAAGGGCCTTTTATACTTGTCTCAGGCCCCTTCTTGGTAAGTTGTCGGCGGAAAAACATTTACTTTCGATTCCTAGATATTTCCTAAACTACCCTAATGTATTTTCTAAATATTATTTGTTTAATGAAAGAATTCTCTAAAATCTTCCCCATTTAGCTGATAAATCTTGGCTAAATCAAATCCAAGATCTTTTTCCAAAGATATTTCGAAAATAACCCTAATTAACCGAGATATTTTACTAATTAACCTAGATATTTTGCTAATTAACTCAAAGTATTTCTAAATTATCTTTCTTTAGACCAAAGATGGCTTATTATACAAGAAAAGAGATCTTACCCAAATCCAATCTTCAATCTTCCAAAAGATATTTGTGAAATTAACTTTGAATTACTTCTAATTACTCTAAAAAAGTCAAACCTACTGTTGGACCCTTCCTATCTTCTAGGGAACAATTCCAAATTGAGAAACGATTGCGCTATCGTGTTTAGAAGACTCAAATTAACAATGGAAAGCCGTTTGTAAGCGTAAAATCAACCTACGGTAATTCCAAAGAAAAGTCAAAACTCTAACTTTTGGAATTTGTTTCTTTTGAGGAAATTGTCTGGCTAGGGTTACTCAGAAGGTTCAGGGGAGTAAGAAAAGACCCCTCATTCATGTCATTTGGACACTGCCAACTCCTAGTATATTAGTCAACCCACTATAAAGTTGTAAATTCTTCAAAAGTTCAATGTCGTTGCCGATTTTGATACTTAAGAATGTCAAAATATCTTCAATCTTTGTGGGACGCTTTATTAGCACACAAAACACTATCCTAATTTTTAGTGGGATTTTACTGTATCATGAATAATTTCTAGGAATTTACGACCATGTTCAAAGGTAATTGACTTCCGATGGAGTCATTGTAATTATTTTGGAAAAATCCAAAACTTTTTGGGTAGCTTCTAAAAAATTCCCAAAATCAAAGTGCAACATTACATTTTACTATGCACTATTCATAAGGGAGCTAAAATTAACAATTTCCTTTTAATTTTTGCCCAAAGGAAAAATTATTCTTGTATTTGAGAATCTTAGAACAACTAGTTCCATGCTTTTAAAATAAAAACACTTTTCTTTATATTCCGGTTGCTCTCCCATCACTTTACTTGCAGATTGGATCATTCTTCTATAAGTTACTTGCAAATAAGAATTTACCAATCCAAATTCTTTACGAATTGGATGGTGACCTATACTAGACTCTCTAGATCTAAAATAGACTTAGCCAGTTTGTCACATGCATTTACAAGACTTAGTTTAGCATAGACAACTACTAGGACTAGTTAACACTCAGACCCTTAATTCTCTCAGAAATACTTAATTGACCTCTCAGTCTTTCAACTAGGCACTAGAAGTATGAAATTGGAGTATTTTAGGTACTCCATACTTTTAGGATGATTTCTCATTACATTGGTAGGGAATTCTATCAAATACCACTCAAACACTCTTTTTTATACCTTTTTATATATAAATACTCTAAAATACTAACAAAACGAAAAAAAAAAAAGCTTGAGTTCCAAGTGCCAACTTGAGGGCTCACACCATCACTATTATGACACATGTGTTTCATTTTGAGAGCCAAATTAGTCTTTAAATGAGCAATGATGGAAGAAACTATGTATTAGGGATGGGTATAAGCTAACTTCTTGCTTCTAAAATTCATAACAATTTGAATTTAAGGAAAAAAATTACAAAAATTTGACAATGCCCATCATTTCTATCTCTCTATAGGGCAAAAACTTAACAATGCCTTCTACTACTCCAGGTCATGCACAAAATGCTTAACCCTTAAACGATGCGGCAGATGGTTTTTGTCTGATGAACATCAAGGAATTCTCCTCTGTAGGAAAGAATTGCAACTATTCATCCTCAGAATAGGGGTGGAAAGAAGAGATCTTCTACAATAGTTTAACTTCAAATGAGTATTTTTTTTATTTTTTTAAAGTGGATGACGTCACATGGTTCTAAAATGGCTGATTTTCACGATCACGAGCCTTGCGTTCAAAGGTTAAGTGGATGGTAATGGGTGGTTCTACTATAGTGACAAAAAGGAAGAGGAAACTCTAAGAAGCAAAACTCACATTAGAAGAGAATGAGCTATTGTGGAAGACTGCGAGTTCCCACAAGTTCTCGGATTGTAGGAACTTGGCCACAGCAACTTGCTGACGTGGTTCGGCGATAACCACGTTAGATAATAATAAAAAAAATAGTTTTTTAATAGTTTTTTGATTTTTTAATTTTTTAATAGTTTTTTAATTTTTTAATTTTTTAATAGTTTTAAATTCTGGCTAGCCATGGTTGGTTCCTAACCTAGGAAACTAGCCTGAAATGGCCCTCTAAGGTAGCTAAATTCCATCTAATGAAACAATCAAGGGAAATCAATGCAATTGATCTGAATTTTGAAGGAGAAGAGAAAAAAAGAGATGGTCAACATTCCTTAAGAAAAGACAAACTATTCTTAGTATCCAACAAGAGCAACAAGCAACCAAAGAAATCGTTGAAAACTTTTCAATTAGAAAAATCTACTATGAAGAAATACTTCAAATTCTTTTTATATATTTCAAATTTTCCATTAATGTACATTTTGAAATCTTACAAATAAAACAGTTCAAAATCTTCTAGTTGTATATTTTCTACAAATAATACCATGAGAGCATCTACACCACAACCGCATTAGACCGGGGAGCCTAGAGGGGTTATGGTGTGCAAGTTTGAAGTATTTGGTCTCACAGCTTTTCTTGTGCCTTTCGGCAGACACGCTAGAAAAGAGTGCCAAGGAGAGCATTTAATTGAAGGATGGTTTCTTTTCTTAAAAATCTAACTATAATAAAATAAATTGTCAATGCATCAAGAGTATTGATTTTATCATCAACCCCACAATGTTCCAATTAATAGCAATTTCAAATGAATTTGAATTTTCTTGTGAAAAGGGAAGCTCTCTATAAACACATGGGGTGGTAGGAGATAAGACAACCCATAAGGGATATGTAAATTAGAGTTAGTAGGAGTTTCAACCACTCGTGTGTTTATAGAGAACTTCCCATCTCGATTGAAAATTCAAATTCATATGTAAAAATTCTCATCATAATTCATTTAACACAAATAAAGGAAACTTTATTGTAGTGCAAAATGTAATTTTCTTGAGTTTTTATGACATCAATAAAGGGAACTTCACTACATTATCAAATGACTTTGAGCCCATTTGGGGGCTAGTTAGGGGTTGGTACCTTGAAGACGGGGCCGAAATTCAATGCAGACCTCTTGGCGTAACATGCCGAAGTCACACTACTTGACCATGGCCTCTTGAAATTTCAACATGGCCCATGGGTTTGTTTCACTTGGTGCACTTGCCATGGGGAAGAAAATCAACTTGAGCGCACCTAGTGAGTGAGTTGAGTCTGTTTAGCAAGATGGCGTATAGATGCTCTTATTAGTGGTAGTACCGCCATTAATATCAATAGTAATCATGGATCCATGATTCATGACTACTTGTAGTAGCACATTTTTAAAATAAGGGTAGACACAAAGATCATTCAAATGACTAAAATTAGTCAAAATATTGAAATGCTTTGACTACAAGGATTGTAAAATATATTGCTAGCTACAAAGTTGGTAGTCAAAAATATTAATAATGGACTAAATGTAGTAGGTGATTATGGAATTGTCATTGAAATAAGTAAGACAATAGGTCTTTTGACTATGTCTAGGTGAACTTGGTGCCAATTTTTTTTATTATATCTAGTAATGGTAAACAACACTATTATCACTATCCGCAGTGAAAACAATGCGACTTCTAATAGTTAGAAATGGCTAAAAGCTAAGTTGGAGACTAGTCTAAGGTGAAGGCACTCATAACCAATCAAATAAGGAATTTTGGACTTGATTTGGAATAGTGCAAGGGTGAAGCAAATATTTTAGAGGTGCAACAACAAGAACGATGGAGATTGCAAAAACTTTGGTAATTTTATCACTTGAAGTAAAATTACTATGAATTTTGAAAGCCAAAAGTTGGTTTGGATTCATGTCCAATGTTTAGAGTCTTTTAAAACCACTCATTTACAATCACTCAAGGTGAAGGACATGTGTCATGGGACTTTGGTACCTAGACATATCATGGCATGTTAGCATATAAGATGAGGGACATGTATCATTTTTTGAAAAACGGAAATGAGTCCCAACCTTTATTGCATTTGAGACACCCTATTGATTGCAAATGGGGCACCAATTAGTAATGGGTGCCTTTACCTTAGGTCCCCAAAATGTTCACTAGTAGAAAACATGCCATATCTAACCAACAAAAAAATGAATAATTGACCTATATGACTATTTTGCGACAAGAATGTAAATGAGCTCACAAGTCACAATGTAACATGTACAAATTTGTAGTTGTAATTTAGTCATATAGACAACTAGTAGATGTTGAATCAATGATCAAAAAGCAAAAGGGCTACTTACATCAATGCATTATCATCCCTACAACATTGGATTTTTTGATGTGGACTTGTAGGACTAGCATGGATTGTTCACAATCATAGTATAGTTGTAAAATAATACAATCGAGGATCTTGTATGATTGGCTAGCAACTACTATACAACTATATTGTAGACTAGTTGCAAAGTAGTTTGTAGATTGTCAATGAAAAGTTGAAGATTAGTCATTATCAGTTGTAGAATAGTTAAAGAGCAATTATGAAGGCGTTGAGATAGCACAACTACCAATTTAGGGTTAAAACCCTAATGAAATCCTAGTTACATCCCTTTTGACGGTGTTGCTTCTAAATGCATCTAAATAGGGCAACACCTATTCTCTTATCTCTTTTTTTTGCCTCTTGTTGCTTCTTGTTGCTTCTTGTTGCTTCTTGTTGCATCTTTCTTTTTCATTGTGGTGTTTGATTTCTTGTTGCTTGTTGCTTCTTGTTGCCACTTTCTTGCCTCTTTTTCTTCCAATATACTTTTGTCATTCTTTCTCATTATTTATTGTGATTTTCATAGTCATATTGGTCTCTTCATGTTGTTCTTTGCTACTACAAGGTTGGATATTTTTCATCTTTAGGTATAACTTCCATTCAACTTCTTCAATTTCATTAATGATACCACTCTTTTTTGGAGTCCCAAAGTTGAAGTTGAGACATTATAAGTCACTTAACTTACCTAGAAAACTATTTTTACATTTGTATTGCAATAAGTTTCTAACCTTAGAAGAGTATTCATTTTTCATTGGTGATTGGGTGCATCTAGTTTCTATAGAACAAGGTTTAGAAGGTGGTTGTTGGGACAATAAAGAAGAAGGTTATTAGTTAGAATTGTTGTGTGTTAGAAAGTCATTGAATGGCTAATTTTTTGACAAATGAACCTCCAACTTCAACTTCATAGATTTGAATTTCGAACTATATAGAGTGCTTGTTTGACTAAGTCATGATTGTAATGTAGTTTTGATTTAGTTGTATGCAATAATTTGTCTAATAAACATACTTGTTATTGAACAAACCTAGAACAAACCTATATTTGGACTACAACTTGAAAAGCACATAATAAAATATAGGAACAACTATTGTATGGTTGTTCTCTATGAAAAGGATTTAGTCTATTAGAAATGAACTAATTAGCAACTTCAAGACAAATGTTTTGCAACTACATTGCAACGACATACAAAAAAGTGACCTTTGGGCATTGGTGTAAATAACAAATTTAAAAAAAATAAAAAAATAGTAGCTAAATTTTTTATTGAAGATCCTCTATCAATTTGACACATGGCATAATTGTATAAATGGGCTCCTCTCACAATTGTATTGCAATTGACAAGTAGTTGGTAACTTTGGGCACAAATAAAATTTTGTTTGCCATGATGAAGGGCAAATTAACCTTCAAAGTTGTAATGAGACTTACTAACTCATTTGACATGAACATGTTAGCATCCACATGTGCACCTCACATTGATGAACTTCCAAGTCAACAAAGTGATGAAAAACAACCCATATGTCCTTTAGAATTGCAATGTCCTAAATGATAGGTTCACAATGAATAGACCCCCAAAGAACAATGTTACAAGTTGTTTATTGCCCATTTCTACTAGTGGTTATTAGGAATGTGCAATAGGGAACCAAATGTGTCAAATATACTTGTCACATTTATCCAAGGTGATTGGTTTCAAATCACTAACTATACTACTACTCAACCTTGTCTTGTGTGCCCATCAATGGTCATAAACCCCAATCACATTTGTCATTTTTCTGTCTAGTGAGAGTTCATTGTTGGATAAGCACCATATTAAACAAACTATTATACCACTAAGTCCACTTCTACTTTCTACAATTCAAATTTACAAAAATAACAATATTTTGTAAACAAATATTGAATTTTTTTTCAAGAAAGTAGTATGGTATTCAAAAGATTAAAGACAAGCTTTGTGGTGAGTTTTACTTTACATAGTGAAGCATTATGTTTTTAGCCCAATTTAGCCTTTTAAATAAGTTTCAATTTATATTTCTATTATTTGAAACTACATGATTTTGAATGTTGTAATCTAAATTAATTAGTTTTATATAACTTTGGAGTCTTCTCAAAGCAATGAAGTTGTTGGATGGAATGCATTACAAATTAGTCTAGTTTCCCCGGATGTATATATAATTCAAGGCAATGTTGAACCCAATTGAATCTCCACCTTTGAACACTTTAATTTGTAGTTTGAAAGAAGGACAAATCTTCTAAATGACATGTTGATGGAGCATTTCAAGGGGGTGGATTTAATATTATTATAGTATAGAAAAGGGAAATAGAAAATGCCAAAAAATAGATACTTTGATACTTCATTTTTAGAAAATAGTAAAAAAAATCAATAAAAATTGGCCATTTTTCCTAACTAGAAGGTGCTGTTTTCAACCATTTGCATCTTTAGGAAAAAAATTGTGTTCTTTCCAATTGCACAAAGGTAGTATACTTTGGAAGTTGGACATTTTTCTATTTTTAGAAAATCTCTTCATGATATTTTGTAACTTTAGTAGAAGTCCTCCTCTACCAAGTTTGACCTTTAAATTTGTATTTTTGGATTGAAAATTGTACTACCCCCCCATTGGCAAAAATAGACATCCAATCGGGGGCTTTTTTAAAATAGTAATATAGATTTTAAGAGATGGAAAATATATTCAAGGTCTACGAATACCACATGTACCTTCCTTTCAAATTTCATATAAAACTAACATATGACGCAAAAGTTATGAGCAAAAAATACCCTTTCAAAGCCAATTGCAAGAGGACAAAAAAATTGGAAAAGTATTTCTTGCAATGGCTTGTTGATTTGGCCCCTTCCAAAATTCGGACTTGGGCCCTCTTTTTCATCTCTACGACTCTGTGGTTGTCAAACCCATGTCAAGAAATGTCCCATTCATTTTCTAGGAGGATTACTTCCCAGAACCTCTTCATGGCATGCAAAATCCGTGTAATTGGTGATTACAAATTCTTCATTCATTAATCACATATTTAATCCACTTCTAGATGGATGTTTACGTTGGTCAATCTCCTCATTGTCATGAATTCTAAAAAAAAAAAAAGCATTCCTCGTTGGGCTTTGCCATCCTCATCAATTTATTTTTTTCAAAATTCCCTCTACCTTGGTGATTGCCCTATACAAATTCACTCTAGTCTTGATCTCCTTGAACTCTCAATTTGCACCCATGTTCATGAATGACTATATATATGATACATCACTATTCTTGAGTTGAAACGGACACAAGGTAGACACACCCATTCTTGTCCTTGTACCCCATTCTATCATCATGTACCACTAGTGCACATTTTCTTTCAATAATGTATTCCATTGGTACATGATGATGGAATGGGGTACATGGACGGGAATGGGTGCATCTACCTTATCATGTCACATAACTTTGGGTTGTTTTGGGTTCATTAATTCTTGTTTTTTTAGTGTTCCAACAATGTCCTTCTTGTGTATGTAAAGGATAGAAGCTCATCCTTTATGGGGTGATTTCTAGATGGTGGAAATAAGCTACTATCATAGAAAGGTGGACATATATAAGGCAAACCACCCATGACAAACACCCAGGGAATGATCTTACCCATTATAGTCTAATATCAACCAATGACAAACTGTTTTTAATAAATGAGATTTGGGCAACATTAGGTTGAATTAGTGGCCACAATTGAATCAATGTCTTGGATGATGGTGATGGAGTGATGAGTGACTACAATAAGAACTTCTACCTTTTTAGTGTAAATCCATCCCATGAAGTGACTTTTGTAGGCCTTCTTATTCTAGCTATGTTTGAGATTATTGTGGCTATGTTAGAAAATATTTTAATTGCTTTAAGTGAGGAAGATGACTATTATGGATACACTTTTTGTTGATTTGGACCAATTGGGCAACACACTTCCTATTTCTCACATTTATCTCTATATGAAGGGTTTTTTTTTCATTTTTTTCTTCTAAGTTCAACAATGCCAAACATTTGCAACCAGTCATTCTACCTGTCATAGGTTGGTTTACCTTGCTCGAGGGATATCCCATAGTGGAAGAGACATATTGGAAAAGATGGGTAAAGCCAATAAAATTTCCATATTTAAAAAAATATATATAATTAAAAAAAATTTAAATTCATCCACATTCACTCCAACTGATTGCTTGGCCAACTTATCACCATCTCATCACCCTCCCTTCCAGTTCCCCGGACTTGCACGCAGCAGGGTTTAGGGCCCCGGAACTGAATTCCCCCTTCCCGAGGCACCTCAGCCTTCGTCTTCTTCTGTCCTTCTTCGTGAATTCGGATTAATCATATTCCGGGGATAATTGATGGTTTGGAATTTCAACTGTTTCTTCCAGGTTTTTCAATTTTGAAGAAACCCACTAGCTTGCGATAACTCAAAGCTATGGCGCTGCTGGACAGCGGCACTCTGCGAGGGCTATGGCAACAAACGCCCAAACTCAACGCGCGCTCTCCGTCGCGACGGTTGTTACCACGAGCTGTGCCCGCGAGGGTGACCATGATGGGGATGGGCTTGAAGCATCCCCACTCTCCGAATGATCCTTTCCTTACGAAGCTTGCGGCTGCGGCGTCCACGGAGTTGGGCAAGGCGCAATTGGCTGGCGCTTCTGGAGTTTCGGATGGACCCCCATTGCTGGACATTCTCACGAATCCCACCATGATGGCTGCACCAGCTCAGGTTGGTAGGGTTTTGAATTTCTTTGGTTTTGTGAAAGTGTGTTAAGCGAATGGTTGTGTTTCTAATTACTTCGGTGGGGTTGAACAGGTTGAGAGGTCGTCTGGATATAACGAACACCGGCCACGACGACCACCGCCGGATCTTCCCTCCTTGCTTTTGAATAGCCGAATTGTGTACATTGGAATGCCGGTACGTACTTTCGATACCCTAATTGGATGTGGGTTTTTGATGGGTAGCGTGAATTTGAGATTTAGGGTTTACTATTGCAGCAACCTCTCCATCAGTGGTTGACTAGGAGGATTTAAAGGAGGAAATTGATGAGGGATGTCCAAATTTGGGGAAATGAGAGGTAGTTTTGAATTTTCTGATGTTTCGAAAGCCTAATGTGGGGTTGTGTTTGGAACAGCTTGTGCCAGCAGTCACCGAGCTAGTGATTGCGGAGTTGCTTTACTTGCAGTATGCGGACCCTCGGCAGCCTATTTATGTTTATATTAATTCCACTGGAACGTCGCGTGCCGATGGTGAAACGGTATTGCAGCTGCTCTCTTGATAGAAGGGGTTACTCTTGTATTTGTGATGATTACAGAATCTGCGGTGTATTGGATTAGTTGTGTGCATCTCTGCATTGGCTGGTAGTGCATGCCTAATAGGTATACCGTATTTTGTATTGGTTTTGTGCTCAAGCTTAGGTTACTGGCTTGTTGTTGCCATTTGAGCTCTCCTCGCTGAGAGTGTGTGTTGCTGTACAGGTTGGCTTGGAGACGGAGGGTTTTGCAATATATGATACCTTTATGAACGTTAGAAATCAGGTAAAATATGGTTTATGAGGAGCTGTTAATTTTGCTTCTAAGGTCGGGACCCATTTCCGTGGCTTGCACCTGTTTGGACGGGTTTATATCAGTAGAATGGAATTTCTCTTTGTGGGTTTATCCCCATTTTCGTGAAGTTTTCAACGAGCTAAAATACGTATTATTTGGATAGTGTATGAATAAGTTATGAATTGTGGAAATCTGAAGTAGCAGAGTCCCAACAACCTTAGAATGATGAGTTTGCATCTACGATGTTTCTTATGCAAACATCTTTGACTGTGGCAGAACCTAGAAATATCTCGTTTTCTTTGAACTCACGTGTTTGGATGGCACTTAGAATTGTGAACGGGTGACTTTTCAACCCAAGAGAGAGGGAACCCCACGCGGGCCTACGGTCATTACGAGTTGCAGACTTACAAAATTGTGTCTTTGGCAGATTCAAACTGTAGCAGTTGGTGCCGCTATTGGACAAGCTTGTTTGCTTTTGGCATCAGGGGACAAGGGTATGCGTTACATGATGCCTCATGCTACAGGTACGTTTATATGTTTTGAGCTCACCATTGTAGAGCTCACATTCGGATACAAATATTTTCGAATAGTAGAAGAATGATATCTCGCTATTATCATGGCTTGTGTGGTTAGAGAAGGAAGCTTGCACATCTGGATGTCAGTCTCTTTCGTATGATCTAATCCTTCGCATTCAGTTTGCTTGTAAAGCTCTATTTGGGGGTTTAATTGCAGTGTCAATTGCATATATCACAGGTTGGGATTTTAAATCATTTATTACATTGGAGTCTGTGCAGCTATGATCCAGCAACCTAGATTACCCTCAACAGGCCAGATGTCCGCCATTGACGTTCAAATTAGGGCTAACGAGGTTCTCTCTCTCTTTTATTATACCCTTATTTTGTATTTGACTCAGCATGTGAAATTCCCATTGATGGTGCAAGTTGTACGGGTTCGTCTATTTGTTTTTGGAATGCATCGTTCTAGGATTCGTTCTTCTAATTTCCATATATTGTGGTTCCTGGTTTGCAGCTGATTAATAACAGGGACACACTTGTTGAGTTACTGGCCAAGCATACTGGCAATGTAAAAATTCTCACCCACACCCAGCCCACTTTAGTCTTTCGTGCCTAAAACAAAATTTCATTTAAAGTGGCACCTGAAGTTACTGCAATAAAACTGAGTTCTAGGGTATTGCAACAAACTTGAGAGGGTGAGTGTTGTGCTTTCTAAAGTAAGGTTGATCTATTTAATGTTCACAATTTGCTCACTAATGATTTACATGGTTTGCAGCCTGTCGAGAAGGTTGCCAAAGTGATGGAGAGGCCTTTCTACATGAATCCTAAAAAAGCCGTGGACTTTGGTGTTGCTGACAAGGTTTGTGTCCTTTTCTATATCATAGTAGTGTCAGTCAATATTTCTGGAGATATTTCAGAAACATTCTCTTCAGTATTTTGCGAAGCGGTTGGAGGCTTTATTTTTGAGTGTCTGGTGGTAATATCTCGATGCTTCTTATTCGAGTTTATTGAACTATATTATGTCACCCAATTGTTTTTTCACTTCCTGTGGAAATTCGCGGTGTTACAGATATTGTGGCGAGGTCAGGAAGCTATGGCGGAGACGATGAAGGCTGAGGAATGGGACAAGGGTGCAGGCATCCGTGTGGTGGAGCGTCCTTCATCGTATGGAGGTGGTGACTCGTGAGCTTAGACGATTACGGACTCTAGTTCGTTTTAGGTGTAGGAACACAAAACTTGAGTGTCATCTTGTGTATGAATACAGTGCTAATCAATCTTAATTTCCGGTTTGGCCGCCAGATTGGGGGTTCACTTTTCTTACATCCCGTCTAGTAATTTCTTATACATATGTGACGTGCTTGTTGAGTGAATCGCTATTTGTCTCAAGCATGTACTTCTTCGGTCATGATTGATATGAACGTACAGAGCGTGTCTTTGAGGCTGTCAGAACTGGCCTGCTGAAGAATGCGAATTTGAAAGTTGTGTTTCTAAAGTATATGAGGGGCTAGTACTTCGACGAGAAAAGAACCATTTTGTGTCCAGTTTGGTAACATATTTGCAATTCACGCCACAGGAATTGTATGGTCAAATTACTGTGCAGGAATTTCGAGGTCTGGTACACTATATTTGAATGTGAATCTAAACTACTGTTTATGATAATTCATCTCAGAACAGTTATAAGTACTGTAGAAACAATTTAGTGTAAAAAGGTAAGTCTGTAAATTGAATGGAATGGTGACTTGGTGAGAAAATCGTGCAAGGGGCATGGACTAAGGTAGCAACATCCAAAGCCACCCTTTCCTAAGAGTGATCCCTATTTAAACCTTGGCTACTGTAGACTAGCATGACCACAGCTATGATGGCCCAATGGCCCAACCCATGTTATCAAATTCATTATAAAATTTGAAGAGAAAAATAATATTGAAATTCATTTTTTTCTTCTCTTGCAGGTTCAAAGTACACAAAAGAAAGTATGTTAAAAACTCTTTTCATGAGAACTGCAAACACCTGCATTTCCCCCACTATGATTCATGTTACATCCTCCAATTTGCTGGTTTCCTAGTTTTTGTAATTTTTCATGATGAAGTACTTCGGAATTCAGCTCTGTAAGTTGGACTTATGTTTAAAGTGGAGTGAGGTGGTTGCCACAATTATGACAACCCCTTATCCATGTTCCACCTACAGTGATGGAGTTAGTTTTACATTAGTGGTGGAGGAAGACATAACTTTCACCGATGGGGAGGAGGCTTTGCATAGACAAAACTGCATATTAGGGGAGTTTGAGGAGTCGAAAGTGCGAGCTGCTTGTTTGGTAGATGAACTAAAACTGACTCAAGTTCTTATGTAAAGTGGATGCACACTTTCAAATCAACACTCTCTGAAAGACTGTAAATTATCGAAAGTAGGCACGGAAGTACTTATACCTTAGACGTGGTTGCGAATATCACAGGAGCTCATATTGAATCCCAGGTGTGAAAAATGTACATCTTCGGTACATGGTCTCAGAACTGGTTGTGCGACCATCTACCCAGGGTGTACAGTCCACATACTGAGGATTCAAAATGTGCAGCATGTGAGCATAACATGTACGCCTTCAGCACATTTCAAATGAACCGATCACCAGACGATTGCATGGCAAGACACTTGGAACTAGCAATTCTGCATGTAACCACGTACAAATGCCATCCACCTCAACTCAATTGCTTTGAACATTTTAGCAGGACCACACGCACATCACGTACATGCTAAAAGCACTGTTCCAAGTGTAATAAATCCAGAGACGCTGCCAAGGCCTCGGTGGAGCACTTCGCTACCCGCCCTTTCCTTACAACACTTTCACTTTTGCCAGTTGAATCTTTGGCGACTTGGCGACTTCCCATGCAACCACGCTCCTGGTTCCAATTAGCAATCAGACACACACGTACCCACAAGCCTGGTGGACATGCAGGCCCGAACCAAATCGTATAAATACCAGACCCCAACTTCATCCTCTAAACAACATTCACTCTTTCAATTCAAACCCTTATCTCACATTCGATATCTCATCTTCAATTTCAAACCTTGAAAACGCGTTCCAGACTTGAGTGAAGTCGTTTCGAATCTAGTTTCCGGGAGTTTTACACAATGGCAGCCTCTACTATGATGTTGCAGACTAGTGGTCTTGGTTTCAGAACTGGACTGAGCTCCAAGTTCCAGGCTTTGGGAACTGGTTCCCCTTCTTTGGCAACGTTTCGGAGGCGCCAGCAGATGATTAGCTGCGAGGCGGGGAACAACGGCACTCCGGGCGGGTTGAAGGAGGCGGTGGACCAGGCTACGAAGAAGACTATCACGAGAGAAGATATTCTGCGTAACCAGGAAAACAATGACTCGGAGAAGAAGTCGGTCTTGGGGACGGAGCCCAGTGCTTCCGGGTCGTTTTACCCGCGCCCGGAGATTGAGAGGAGGCCGGAGACCGGAGACCTGAGCTTCAGTAGCATATTTGCATTTGATGGTGCTGCACCGGAAACCATCAACGGTCGCTTGGTAAGGCCTTGATTTGAACTTATCATTTGTTGGCGTTGGTGTTTTTGTTGTACGCCTCTTGCACGTGTCGCTCAATGGTATCTCTGTTCTGGCTGCCTATTACGGAGGGTTTGATCGAGATATCCCAAACACCAGTAGCTCCTCTTTTAAGAAATCGTGGTTGTGGACAATATTGCTACCAAGTTGGAAGGAAGATAGACTACATAAATTTCCAGAATCTGAGCTGCAATGATGTAGTGACGCACGCAAGTTGTGTATGTGAATAAATGTCACTGTTGAGGGTTACCTTCTTCACTGACAAGCATGTTCGAGTGGTATCGTTGAATTTCGAATGTCTGAGTCTATATGCCTCTTTAGCTGATAAAGATTTCACATTGAGTAGCAGAATTACGTGTTTCGTTTCTTCGCAGGCTTGACAAGCCCGTGGCAAGTTGGCATTATGGGTTTGGCAGTATGGATTTCATGTTCTGACTTGGCTATGGCGATGTGCGCAGGCAATGCTGGGCTTGGTGTGGGCGTTCTTCGCCGAGAAGGCCACCGGTTTAACCGTTTTCGAGCAGCTGTACACTCCGGGTCAAACTGGTCTGGTGTGGTTTGTGGGTGCCGTGCAGCTGTTCACGTACGCGTCTCTCGTCCCCATCGTCAATGGCGAATCTACCGATGCTCGGAGCTTCGGGCCGTTCACGGCACAAGCTGAGCGATGGAACGGGCGATTGGCTATGCTTGGATTTTTGTCACTCGTTGTCACGGAGATGTATCGCCACGCTCCTGTCTTCCACTAAATTCAACTGATACCATTGTCTTAGCTTGGAACTGATTGAGTTGCAATTTTAAGATGTATAGACCTTGAGAAGTGAATGTGAAGCTCTTCAGCTGATTGTAAATAAAACATTTCATCACCAGTTCTGAATAAACTGGTGCAATCAATCATCAATGTAGTTGTACCTGCAAAAGGTCGAATGTTGAAGAATGGATTTAACTTTATATACTGCAATTCTTTGGTAACAATGAAATGTGAAGATATTTTCTCAATGATGCTTTACTTCTAAGCTTCGGAGTAAGATTTTGAGTACATGGTTCATTTTGTTTTATGTTAAAATTGGATTTGTTGAGTATTGGATAAATTTAAATGTCTGCTATTACCTCCTAGAGGAGTATTTTGTTTGCTGCAATCAGGATAATTATAAATGAATTTTTCAAATGGATGTTATTACACATTTTGTCTGGCAAATATGACATACTCTGCCGCAGACGAGTAAATGAATTCATGAACTCCATTGTAATCTATATATGGAATGAAAACTTTGGTCAATCTGATTTGTACACAGCATGACAAATTCTTGGGACATACGATATCCGTCTAACAAAGACTTAAACTAAATAAAACAGCTGAACTTTTTTGGAAATTCCTGAGAAAGATAGTTGAAAAACAAATATATAAATGTTCCAACTGTCTAATAATTAGAAAATGAGCCTCGTGCAAACTGTAAAATAGGCTATATGTAAACCTCAGAATAATAAATTGAGCACCTTCTTAAAGTTTCTATAATAAACTAATGAACATGTCAAATTAAAAAATAAAAATAAATTTGAAATTTCTATTAAATCTAAACATGATTGTTGAATAACTTTTTTCCACTTTAATTAATTAATTGGCATGAAATGCTGACCTTGATAGATGGATAGGATGTAATCAACTAACAATTATGGAAAATGTTATTTGACCACAAGAAAAACAGTATAGAGATTCATTTCATATGACTAATAGGTTAAAACTCTTAGAGTGGGCTTTTAGAATTTTTAGTAAACCCTTATAGGAAAATCAAATTTGTATTCATTAGATGCTTGGGGGAGAAAGGTACATGTTTCTAAGTACAAAATGTGTAAACCTAAAATCCTCAACAATAACCCAAAAATGCAAAATGTAAATATTATTATCGTATATTATATTTATGTCTATGTGGAGAACTTTCATTCATTCCATTTAAAGTAGTGATGTGAAATTTGTGTAAAACTTATTTTTCAGCAATTGAGTTATATTTTTGAAAAAATAATGAAGAAATTTTGTTTCTAAAGCCTATTCTCACAATTTCTAAAATAAAAAATCTAGAATGTTGATTACTTAATACAAAAATTTTACTACTATTTTTCACTTGTTTCAATTCTAAAATTACTTACGATTTAAGTTTTCTTTCCAGCTTGTATCCACTTTTATTTACATCTTTTTTTAATTTTTTATTCTTAGATTTTTATTCAAATTCCTCCATCGTGAAGATTCAAACCTCAAAAGTTCATAATACAAAGAATTTCAATTAATCCTAGAAAGATGGGCCAGTCACCATGGAAATCATCCATTTCAATATTAATAGTGTGAATCATTGCTTAAGAAACTCAAGAATATTGGTCGAAGGTCAAATTATTGGAAAGACCTTCCCTTTTAACACAAATTTTCAAAGATGACTATCTCCACTTTTGTCTTATTCATAAGGATTCCATATCATCTATCGAACATTTAGTGTCCACGACATTCTTCTAGGGATAAGCCCTTGAAGAACAAGCCTTGTGGATGTGCTAAAATAGAAGAAATTGGCTTAAGACTACAAATATAGATTTATGAGTTATCCCTCATTTCACTTCAAAAATTCAAACCTCTGTAGCTTTTTGGCAGTTTGGTAATTCATTATATGAGATTTGGGCCAAATAGAAAATTGCAGGTTCCCTTCAGTTTTTGATAGTAGAGAACTCTCTAAACTACACACTATAGTAGTATTGATGTGGTCAAGCGTTGGACACATCAAAAAAATTATTTTTATTTTTATTTTTTCAATTTCAGGACCAAAAAAAAAAAAAAATTTCTTTAAAGTATTTATGATGGCTGACAATAGTTAGCCGTGCCTTCACTACTACAAGAACAACATGGGGAACAAGCTTGAAACGGCCCCTTATTTCCCCAAATCTCATCTAATGTTTGATGATTTTGTTGTTTTAGGGAAGCTCTAATGGTTCCTAACGCTCTCAACAACTAAATTCAAAACATCAAGAAGTTGTCACAAAAAATTTAGCACAACTCTAGCAACTTTTAAGGTTTTCGCAATTTTTTTCAAAATGACCTACAAGTTGCAATTTTTGTTTGTTTTCCTTGAAACTAGTGCAAATTAAAGCTTACATTGGAATGCTTGAGTCAACCACTTACTCAACTCTTTCTAAGCTCTCCAATAAAGGAAAATTTTCTTAGTTCAAAGCTTTGCTATCACAAATGCTTTAATAATGAAGACTAGTGAAAGAAAAGAAAGAAAAATTTGAAAACACACAAGATGTCACAAGCAAAGCCAAAGCTTTGCTTTTAGTTTAGAAATATGACTTAAGAAACTTGACAAGAACCCCAATTTGCATCTCAAGGCTCTAGGGAGAATTCTCAAACAAGTTGGGATTTCCATAGAAGGAACTCGTGCACAATACTTCACACAAAGACAAAGGATTGTAGAAAGTTTCAAGTAAACACATAGCCAAAATTTGGTTGAAATTCATAGGATTAGTACTTAACTAACAAAATCCACCCAAATCAACATATTAGTAGACTTAAAATGCCCTAATAGTAAAATTGAGGTGCTAGAATTAGAAAGGACCCCTAAGTCCTTCAAAAATACATCAAAACCAAAGAGATGGGCCCCAAAGCCTCCATAAATACCACAAAGATACAAAAATGGCCAAAAGTTGGCCAAAATACAATGTTAAATGAAGAATCAAAGTCTTACAATAGAAATAGTGGTGATTTGGGGAGAGAAGGGGTGGCCTTTTTTACGTTTCGCAAAGGCCTCCGATCCCCTTTTCTTTTAAACCCAAGATTTTTCTAAAATTAATCACTAATTACCAAGAAAAAGTCAAATTTTAATATTGGACCAATACTAAATTTTGGAAAAAAGCTCTAAATGATAAACAAATTGTGCCATTAGCTTGAAAAAACCCCAATTTTTTGCAAACCCCTCCTCCAAGGTCATTTAGACTCATAAAATCATGAATCGCCAAAATAATGAATTGTAAAATCTTGGATAATGAAATTTTTACTTTTCAAAGATTTTGACTTACATGGAGTGTCTGTAGAGTTTAGGGGGGTAAAAAAATACTCCTCTTCAACTTCTTTTGGATGTCGTACGTTATTGGGGCTTTGTTCAACACCTCAAATTTGTTAAAAATCTATGGTAAATAGTTGGTGTTCTCCATTCAAATACTTTTCAAGGTGTGTTATTATCACAAAATATGTTGACCTAATTTTTATTAGAATTTTACCACAACTTAGGTATATTCTAAAAATTTACTAAGGTTGATTTTAGCAATTGACTTTCTTAACTTTTGTTATTCAAAAAAATCCAAAATTCAATAGTTGAACTTTAGAGGGTCTTATAAACCTAGTGCAAGCACATATTGTTACTCTATTGTTTTTCTAAGAAGGTTTATTGATTATTACCTTCTAAAGAATAAATGGTTCAGGAATCTTTTGATTGATATGGAATTTTGGTGAACTGAGTGTATTGTTGGATTCCTGGGGTATAATTATACTTCAAACACATTCTTTTGGCCTTGGATGCTCTTTTCTTTGTGTTACTCGATTTTGTCACTTGCAAGGCTAACAATTTTATTTCTACATTTTAGAAGGATGATTGGAGTAACTCTGGTTCATTAGAAGAAATTTCGGAGCTAAAGCAGCCCAAGAATTCCTTGGAGATCCTAGACTATGAGAACTACCATATCATCAATCTAACGTGGTTGAAACTATGCCACGTCACATAATAATAATTAATGAATTAATATAATATATATATTTAAAATGAATCAATTTTCAGTTTTTAAACACTTTTTGAATTTTTCATTTTTTTATAAATGAAAAAACTGTAATTTTTTATAAATGAAAAAATGGATTTTTTTTTAAATAAATTTTTTTTGATAGTAGTTCCCTTATAACAAGGGGAACAACCAAGGGAACAACCCTAAAATGGCACTCCCTTGCCTCAATCCCCCCTAATGCTTTCTTAAAGTATGTTGAAGCCTAAAGAGAATTTGCACTTCCAAAATATTAAATTCCATTTAGACAAGCTTTGTCACATGCATTGGTAGGTTTGGATAAGGTATTTTAGGATTGATTATGTAAACTTAGACATATGCTATCTTTAGGATGTAAAACCTATTTACAAGTGAGATTTTGGAGTATTCTAGGTACTCTAGGATTTTACAAATAAAAAAAAAATGGTAAGTACTTTATATATTGTGACTTAACACTTTGTTTAGGGTTTGGGACCTATAAAACTCAGTAATAAGATGTAAAATCAGAAAATAAATAAATAAATCAAAAATAGTCACTAGGTTTACGTCCCTAGTGACGATTGGGAGGCTCACACTCTACCTATGGAAAGGGAAAAATGTTCATCCAAATGGCTTCATAAACCTCTCAAGCCATCACTTTTGCCAACCTAGTAACTTAGTAGCCTAAGTGTATTACATATACCAAAGGTAATGTGGATTTTTGGTCTCTTGAGTCAAATGTGACTCTTTGCAATCTAAAAGCAACAATAGGTAATTCTTGTCAAGCATTCCAAGAATGTGGTCCACTTGCCATTCAATCATGTTGATATTGATCTCTAACAAGATGGTTTCTAATTGTTCCAACCATATATATAAGCACACTATTATGGGATTACTAGGGGAAGTGGATACATTTATAATGTTTCAACTCTTGATATTGTATTTGTAGCAAGCATCTCATAAATCTCACACCAAAGCAAAGCAACGTTTCTTGGCTTCTTCTCCTAAGTTTCCAATTTGGTTTGCAATGTTCTTGGTGAAATTTGCACTTCTCAATCTTATTCCAAAAGTTGTAGCATATCAATGTGAATAAAATCTGAAATTACAAAATTTGAAGTTGAAATGATGACATACTGACATCTTCATCAGAAAAGTTGGTCCAGATTGTTTGGGTGCCAGTTTGACACCAAAGGTTGCATGCAGGTCATTTTAGTGTCATTTTATGCATACTAAGTTGGTATGGAGGTTGACATCAAATTAAGTTAATTGCATTTCAATGCACCATCGTGGCACCATGTTCACATGCCTTGAAGTTCATGATGTTGCAATGTATATTGAATGATGAGGAAAAATATTCATTCCAAAAGCAATTTTTATTGATAGGTATATTTTAGAATAAACACAAACCATTTTCTATGGACAATTTAGAAGTTGCTTCTAAAAATTTCAATGAAATTTCTTCAAGCTTTCAATTCACTACATTGAATTGCATTTTCTAACATCTTTGTATACAACACTCAATCCCTATTGTCCAAATTTAAGATAGTTTATTTCTCTCAAGAAGCTATTAGACAATCACAATGTCTACCAAAATATCATTTTTAAACTAAAATTTTAGGTTATGATTTTTTCTTTTCAATGATAAATTTACTTTGCTATCTTCCTAAATGATTCGATTATTTTAAACTATTTAGTCACTTAGAAGAAGATTCTCATCAAAATAGTAAAAATCATATATTAACAATAAAAGATAAATAAAAGGATATATATATATATATATATATATATATATATAATAATAATTAAAAAAGCAAGATATAGGACTTCATCAACCATCATAGATAATCTATATGATGCAATTAGAAATATTATTGCATAAAATTTATGTGGTTTTAGTCTTTTAGAGTTGTTAATGATAATGATAATGAATAATTACTAAAAAAGGAATTTAAGAACTTCAAGAAGCTTTCACTTTATATCTTCATTGATTTAATATAATCTATTGAACTTCTATGTAAGTCGATATTAAAAAATGTTAAAGAAGATGCCAATAAAATACATTTCTAATTAGTTATTTGTACTCAAATTAAAGATTAGTTAACAATTATTTGAATGAAAAAATTTCATTTAAGCTATTAAAAATTTTGAAGGTGAAAATTTAGGAAATTCATTTTTAAAACATTTAATTAGTGGAATTTCAACACATGATGAACTTATATCCAAAAGGCCACATTCAATGTACTCAATCCTCAAAGACTACATTCAATGTACTTTACTTCTAAAAGCCACAATCATTGAACATAAACTATAAAAGATACATCCATTGACCCTAATTCTAAAGTCAACACTCTTGATGCAAGGTTCTTCCTCCAAGTTGCTTGTGGATGGGGGCTTGTTATTTTTACCCTCCTACTAGTAAAGGTTTTCCTTTATTTGTGTCCAAAAAAAGTCAACACTCCAAAATGTTTTTAGAATTTACATCTTCTTCTAGATTTTAAAAACAAAATGAAAATCATTGTAGTTTTTTTAATAAATGGAAGATTTAATGCAATCTATATCAATTACATAATATACTTAAAACTTTAATATTTGGTGATAAAACTCCATCCTCCATTTTACTAAAGACGAAGGTGAAAACACCAAAAATCATATGAGTACCCATTCCTAACAAGTAGACTTCTATTGAAAGCGTCTCCAAAAGTGCTATTAAACAATTCCCATATCTAACTAAGATTGGTTGATTATTCATTTTCTATATTTTGGTATCATGACCAAGCTATGTGACAGATTTGGTGGCCTAGGGAGTTCTACTTTGAAAAATCATAGTAATTACATGTCTTATCCAAAAATTTAAAATTAAAAAAAAGAAATCCACAATTTTCAATTGCTAATATGACATAAATATTTTTTTCCTTGGAAAAAGTTGCCTCCAGCTATGTTGAATTGCTTATTTTGATAGGTTTGGGTGTTTTCACCTGAAGATGAAGAAATTTCCACTTTTATTGAGGTATGCCATCCTGAATGTGCGAATCAACTCAAGAAGGGGAACGGTCACTTCATCCCTGTATGTTTGCCGCACTTGGTGTTGGGAGTAATGTTTGAGAGCAATATGAATCTGATCCAGATGTAGGTCTACATTCATTTCTAAGACCTGCACTAACAACTCTCTCTAAGTTAATACCAAGTGCAAACATACTGGGAGTCCTTAACTAGTGGACCTCCTCCCGGACTCTCAGGGGGTATGGTACGAAGGCATTTGAGTGCCGAAGTACAGTACACTGCAGTATATTACTGAAGCATGTTCTGTAATTTCAAGGTACGCTGCCACAGGACAGACATTGGTAAGCGCTGGAATCTAGAATCAACAGGTGCAGGATCTACTGCTACAGTTTTGTTGTGTTGTAAGTTACTGTACAAGAGGAGCCTGTCAGCCAGTTGCAGGCAGTGTTGCCAATACCGAGGTGGAGGAACATCCGGATACGACTTTTTAAAGAGCTAAGTTATGACTTGTCTTTGCCATATGGAGACACATGACGCACTTGCCCAGTCAGTGCCAAGCTACAGTCGAAGCCCCTAAAGAAGGAGCCACTTTGACAATGGATGCAGCTACTCTGGAATTGATTTGCTGCCACGAGAAATCGCATGCGGCGCCCCGACCCTGTCCAAACGACTTTGATCGGAAGGCTCAAAACTTCCCTCCACTACGTACGGTCACGATCTTCCTCCGACCCCGACCGAATCGGATGGCGCAGATCGCCTCTCCGTAACAGATGGCCCAGATCTTCCGTTATCCCCGCGCTAATCGGACGGCGTGGATGGAAACGGGATCACGGACGGTCGGGATCGCCTCTTGGCCGCGCCCAAAGGGTCGTTGTCCCACTAAAGCTAAGCTTAACTTCAGTTAAGCCTGGGCCCGCTCGTCCCGACGCAGGCATCAGTCCTCAGGTTGTTGGTACGTAGGGTTGTTTGCTTCCGAGTTTCTCCGCCATCGCCAGCTGAAGATTTGCGCATAGTAAGGGCTGTGACTGAGGTACTCTATTTGCCGCTCGCCTTGTCTCCTGACTGCCAATGGATCGACGCTCTCCTTTCGGCTGTGGATTGAGCTCGGAAGCGCTGTAGGGGTTGGGAGCTGATTGGGGTGGCGGTGTGCCGGGTCAATTTCGGTCTGACACCGACTCTTGCAGTATTTTCTTTGTAATTTGTGGTTTGCAAATTTTTCGGAGATTATGTTTTTTCTGTCCTCAATTAGGTTGTACTGGAGCTATGTATTTATGAGATAAGACTTTCTATTGAATATTTCCAAAAGATTCGTCATGGAATGAGGGCAATATACTGATGCTCTCCTCTTTAAACCTAAAGAAATGATTCACGAGAATCGTTAGCATGCTAGAAAAATGCTTAAAACTATAATTGATTTTGAATTTCGGCTTGGGATGTTGTATTTTCAGGTCTACTTCGACATGAACGCTCCGAAGGTGGCAGAAGAAGTTGGGAATCTTTTGTTTTGTGCAAGCAAAGGAGATGTAGCGGGGATTCAAAAGCTGCTGGATCAAGGCATGCCGGTGGATGCTGCGGATTATGACGGTCGAACAGCTTTGCATCTTGGAGCAAGTGAAGGTCACGCTGCCGTGGTCAGGTATTTATTGGAGAACAAGGCTGACCCGAATCCGATAGACCGAAATGGAGATACAGTACGTTTACCACCTCATCACTTGAAGATGAAAGGGAATCGTGATTTTCCAGAAGTTTAGCATGACAGCATGTGAAAAACATTGAAAAGAAAATTTCTCGAAGTATAATTTGTGTTGTTAAACTCTCTGATTCTGATATTTTCTTCAATAACAATATTGAGAAATGGTTAACAACACATTAGCGCTTGAAATCGGCATGGTCATTTTCTCATCCCAGCTTGTATGCACCTCTTAGAAGAGCAGCTGTTGTTCGTACATATGCACGGCCTCCAGTATGATAGATAAATGGATATAGTAGAATATGGGGCACCCGTACAAAACCTGCACATCACTCCTGTAATAGGTTCTTGAGGATGTGCCAGTACCATGGACCTATACTTTGGGGTGATCATCGCACAAACCCAACATTCTTTGACTTTCAGCAGTGAGGTGCTAACGGAGTGTCCTGTCATGAGGACAGCCATTGTCAAATGCGAAGGATTATGGACATGAGGACATTTGTAAACTTTTGGAAGCTGGACGTGGATTCGTCAAGGTAAGCCATTATTGGTATTTGACCTATTCAGTCATTTTCAGAAGGACTACAGTTTTATGGTAGCCAACGTTACTGACTTGTACTACATTTTGGTTGTGTAGCAGTCACGCGGTCTTCACGAATTTGAAATCCCGATTGCCGAGCTGAACATGAGTACAGGCAAATTTATTGGGAAAGTAAGTGAATCGTCTCTCATCAGTTCATAATGTACATATTTATTCGAAATTTTGGAATGGAACTTTGAGTATCTATGTACCAGGACTTAAAACGCACCGAGCTAGGAAGTTGTCTATGTGTGCGCTGCATATTGAATCCCTGTAAAATATTGTTTCCGATTGCCTTACCTTCTTTTATCACTTTGAAGTGTTTCCTCATCAGAATCACCGGATCGTCAGAGACTAAGTGGGTTGCAATAAACGTGTTCATAGGGTGCGTTTGGAGAAATTCGAGTTGTGAAGTGGAGAGGCACAATAGTCGCTGCCAAGACCATCACTGCTGAGTTGTCGAAAGATCCTCAAATTTTGTAAGTTGAGGCAGAATATAATATTTATATATTATTCAGTGGTAGGGGCGATGCGTAGGCGTGAATATGGCGTACTGTTAGGTATGGAGAGATCTATTTTTGGGAAGTCTTTTAGTAGATCGAAGTACCGATCAGATTTTTCACATCAAACATGCCCCATCATTCTCATTTTGACCATGAGAAGGTCCCTTCATGTTCGTTGAAGCCATCCGTCTTGCATTTAATTAGGAAATATGACATTCAATCGACCCTATTGACACCTTGAAATTGGTGGCAAGCAGGAAGGAGTTTGTAGCTGAACTGGCTTTACTGTCAAATCTTTCGCATCCAAACATAGTGCAATTCCTGGGAGCTGTGACAAAGCAGCGACCGATGGTCATGGTCACTGAATATCTTCCAAAAGTTAGACTCGACAAACTTCATGCTTTTGAAATCTAAGTTTTTAGCAAGTTGAACAAATCAGAGGCGATGTGAAGTTGGCTTGCAAGTGGGATTTTTCTCTTATCATATTCAACCTCGTATTTATTCTCAGGGAGATCTGCATGACCTGATGGAGAGGAAGGGAAAATTAGATGCGAGAACATCTGTTTGTTTTGCCCTCGACATCGCCAGGTTTTTTCCTAAACACCATTTACCTCTGTACTTTTCTTTCGTATCCGAGTGGCTGTTGTTGCATCATCTTCTGACTAGCGGTGCAATTTGAGCAAATTTTTCTGGGCGTCACCATGCCGTTGGCTTGTTAATTCAAGACCGCTTCAAGTACCTACAGTTTATGGGCAATGTCGTTCATGATGAATTTAATTTTCAATCACATGTTTTGTGAATGTGTCCACTGAACCTCATAGATATAGGAGCTCCAATGTGTGATGGTAAAATGTCATGCGAATTTTGGAAGCTCAAATATGTTCTTGTGACATTGCAGAGGCATGAACTACCTACACGAACACAAACCGAATGCCATTGTCCATCGCGATCTAAAGCCCAGGTACTAGCGAACTTAATGTGATTGAGCAGTATTCATTCGCAACTTCTTTCCATCCTATTGAGAGTGACCAAAATTTCGTGCATTCTTTACCACTTGACATCTTATTAGTTATCTCTCACTCCTTCATGGCATCGCAATGATCAGGAATCTTTTGAAACATGAGGCGGGTCATTTGAAGGTGGCAGACTTCGGGCTGGGCAAGTTTCTTGATCCTCTTGCAGCGGATAATAACGCCTTGTACGAAATGACGGGCGAGACCGGCTCTTGTAAGTCCATGTCTCGATCTCGAATGGCGTCAATTGTAACTTTCTCGATTACTTATTTTTTTGCGAGCATGCATGATGTCAGAGCAGGTTTCGGTGATGCACTTGAACTATCAAAGGAATTTGAAATCTTTACGAAGGGTAGTAAGCGCCATATCCAAGATATGCTGCACGCATTTGATCGAAGCGTGGGTATTTGTCTGAGTGTCAGTTTCTTCAAGCATGGCCGCTAATTTTCAAGTAACTATGTTCATTGTGTTGCTGGAGCAGATCGATACATGGCCCCCGAGGTATTCATGCACAAGCACTACGACAAAAGCGTAGATGTCTTCTCGTTTGCCATCATCGTTCAAGAGGTTTGGTGATCTGTTCAGAGATCTGTCAATCAAGTTTTTACGTGATTGCAAAAGAATATTTTCATCTTAGCTCATGATATCATCACGGGGTTTAGAAGACACAGCAGAATTATGCAGAGTGTGGGGATACTTGAAATGTGACACATTATTGGATGTTCGGAAGAAGCGTTCGGACATTTTTGTTAACATCTTAAGCCGCTGTATTTCGCTGAGATAAATTTGTGAAATATTGATGCTACATCATGTGCGCTGTCTTTGAGCGCAGATGTTCGAAGGATCAAGTTCACTAAAATACCAGCTGCCAAAATCCATCGCCATATCTCGAGCTAAAGACATGCAACGTCCATCCTTCAACGTTGCCTACCCATCTGGAATGAAAGAGTGAGTGCTGGCCATTCCTGAGTATGATTGCGCGATTCTTTGTCGACTATCTGAACTAAGCAGATTTTGTACTGGCCTGTGTTGGCATCTGTAATATCTGCTCTACTCGGAAGTGCAAAGATTTGATGTTCAGCAGATGTTGGGTGTGCCTGACTTGTTCCTGTTCTGGCACATTTTTTCAGATTGATAAAGGAGTGCTGGGACTCAGATCCGAGCAAACGGCCAACGTTTGCAATGTGCATAAAACGCTTGGAAAAGATCCAGGTGGATGCCGGGTTCGTCAGCAATGGAGACGTATCCGAGAAAACAGAGAAGAGAGAGAAATGTACTATAATGTAGCTTTCCGGTTCCTGTAGTTGTACACTCACAATTTCAAAAACTTAGGCATTCATCATTGGTTTCAGGGCTATACTGGGCAGGACCGAAGTGTGAGATTACTTGAAATCAACATTAAGCTAAGCTTTCTGAGACGCTGGGATTTAGAAGTGTCCTTTCTCGAAAGGTCATACAGTTGTGAAATTATATGTTGTTTTTCTGTTAGCAATGGTTTTACATATCTTTGATCCTGGGTATAGAAAGAAACAAGTGCAATAAGGTAGAGGTTTAGACAAATGTCGACTATGCTATGGCGAGATGTTTTTTATCGTACGGAATCTTTTCAAGCAATTCTCCATTGCTGTAATTTCTACCCGAGTCGAAGATGTCACTGGATTTGCCGTTTGAAGTGTACTGACGAAGTTGCCTGATTGAGAGCACTAGGTGTTAGATGCACCACCTATGAACCAACAAAAATTTTATCCTCGATACAATTGCCGTCCTCACTCCACAACTCGCTTCCCACACACTGCCTGCAAATGAATAGGCCGAGAGGATCAACTCGCTGCTTGATCGCCCTTAACCTGGCATAATTTTCAATCCCCCAGAACGACCTCATCCAATCGAGCTCATCAACACTAGCTTCATTGACGTAAGCACCGGCTTCAGGAAACGCCGTCTGCAGCATTTCTACAAAGCTTCTGGTATGAATCCGGGCAGCTGTTTTCTGCATTTCTGTTGCATTCCAACTCCAACTTGATCTTGTGGTCAAGTGCCAGAGCCCCTCTCGCCACGCCGGCGTCACAGACGTTTGTCGAAGAGGATCCCCCATGCGAACTCCTGGCCCAACCACCATATGGCCCAGCACGCTACAGCTCTCAGAAAGCTGCATGACTGCGACTATGGTCTTCGCCAGGCCACGAGGATTCTTCAGAGCTGAGAAGGGGATGATTCTCGACCCGAGCACTCCGCGAGCCCCTGTGTAGTCCGTGTGCGTTTGGGGGAACATCAGCCCATAGACGGCACTATGCCATTCCTGGAATGTGGAGTAGCTGTGGATTAAGTACAGGGTGGTCGTGACATTCTGGATTTGTGACAGAGCTTGCACCACGGGAGTGAAGGTCGCCCTCGCGGCCGTCTCTGTGGCTGGCACCAAGAAATTCCCGAAATACAAATTGGGATTGAAGCTCCAGTATCCGGCCCAGTGAGCTGCATCGAGTGGAGCCGTGCCTTGGGCCCACACAGTCAGAATCTCTTCTTGCGTTGCTGTCGTCCAGGCCGTTCCATTGGGAGGATTCAGCTGCAAGATGGCACCCACCAAGTTGCTGGGGTTCCGATGGAGTTTGTACGTGACGGATGTCACCACCCCGAAGGTCCCTCCACCGCCGCCGCGAAGGGCGAAGAATAGGTCCGTCTCTTGGCATTCGTTTGTGATTCGCAGTGTGGCGTCCGCCGTTACCACCTCCATCTGCAGGACGCTGTCGACGGCCAGCCCAAAGGTGGGGCTGAGGGCGCCATGTCCGCCTCCTTGCACGAACCCACCCCCGGCGCCCACCGTGAGTGACATCCCACCCACGACAATGTACCCTGTAGGCTTCAACGCGTCGTAGACTTCGCCCCATGGAACGCCACCTACAACGGTGATGGCGGCCCCGTGATGCGCACATCCGCTCTCCGGCATAAAGGATTCATGGATGGTGATGTTCTTGAGCTTGTGCATCCAAATGAGAAATGAACCAGCTGCCGCATTTCGGCCAAGCAAGTCGTGGCCGCTGGTCTTTATCACGACGCGGAGATTGTGGAGCGTTGCAAAGCGAATGGCGTTCTGCACGTCCTGGACAGCTTCCACTTGCACACCCAGCACAGGAACTAGTCCTTGATGACAAATACTCGTTTTCGACGCATTCATCGCGCAGGTTCTGTCGCCATCTTCCTCCCAATTCTCGTTTTGCATGCTTCCGGCATTGCCTGCTCGCATAAATGAATTGATTTGATTGTTCCGAATGTTCTGGCACGTTATTGCGTTGAAATGTGGGTCGTGACAGGGATTTCCTGAATTTTGCAAGAATGAGGTCCGAAAATGCTGTTAGCGTCGAATCAATGGCAATTGAATGGACCTAAGATCTGTTCTCTTTTCATCACCTCTGCTTGGCAATCAGGCAGCTCAGTGAATCCCTCGGAATTTAAATACTCAATCTCATTTATTCCTATTAGCTAGAGATTCACTACGTATACAAGACCTGAATTAACTCTAGAACTTGGCTGCAACATGTACTCCATATGGAAGAACTAGGTCAGATCGATCATGGATAAATCATGAGTTTGAAGAACCAGTCGTGGTGTAATTTTGCACGCACAAGCGCGTACAACGCGGAAGATCTACCTGTGGGTTTGGGAGCAATTAAGCGACCATCCAGAGTTACATTGAAAGAATCCCATTCCTCTTGAGTCGGCCAACAAGCAACTTTAGAATCCGCACAGCGACAAATGTTTCCTTTGCTGCAGGTAAATAATGTGGCGATCGTCCACAGAGTCAACATCATCCTCATTATAACTTCGGTCGGATGGCTGTGCATCGCCATCTGGTTTTGAGGTGTTCTCTTGTCTGTAGTCGGCGCTCAGCATGAGAGGCGTAAGCAAGTTATGGCTGTTCACGTTGTTTTTGGTTTGATCAGGTGGCAATCTCAAACGGCAATCTTCAAGGCAAGGTGGAAAATCAGTTCCAGACTGGAAATTGTAGCAAAGACGAATTCCCTCGACTAGAACTGGACCAGCTGCATTACTTGGATGCCGAACTTTGAATGTCTTGATCACTGGAATACAAGACCACAGAACATTGGAGCTCCCTCTCTGGTTTGTTAGAAATTCGGCTTCAAATGCAATCAAGCGCTAATTCAAAACCCTGCAGAGAAATTGGAGACGGCTTACCTTCAGAACCTAGTGATGGCACAAGATTACAGAAGTGTGAACATTCCTACATGGTTTGGTGTATAATCCAGTGCCTATCCAAAGTGTTGGTACAATGTGGGCTAACCAAAGTCACAAGTACTTCATGGACAAGCTTTCTGAACCAGCTGAATATTGTGACTAGAAGTGACCCACCTTGCATTCTGCCACTCAATGAATCAAGGCCGAATACCCTAAATAGCATAGCAATTTCTTGTATGCCTCTGTAGTTGAGGCCTCTTATTCTTTCAGTTTAGCTTGGATGGACCACATGCAGGGCCTTGACCCACATTCTTGTTCTTGTTCAGGAGTAACAGCTTCAAAGTGGACATGCAAGTGGATGTGCAAGTGCAGTTGGCTGTGAAAGCAGATTCAGTGACAGATGTAGCACACATGCAAATAAGGTGACTTCTAGTTTGTGTGTCCCTTCTAAGATGTGAGACTTTCCAACATGCTTAACTGGTGTTTTCATACATGCCAATGTTGAGGTCATTTTCCCTGGTCTAGGTACCCCAACATTTGCTTGTCAATTTTTCTTCTGAGGACAGACTTTTGTTTATGCTGGCAAGTGGTTGTATGCAAAGGTTTCTGTCTTCTGTCCATCAAGGTTGAGTAGTTGTATTATAATGCTGGTGCACATCACATCCACTGAACTCTAGTGGTCCAACAGAAAAGCTCATTCAGTGATTTCAAGCCAGTAGCAAAGTCAATTACACAACTTGGTTCATGCAATCAAATATTTCGTTTATGAAAGGGAGTTTCATTGCACAAACTGTCATGGGTGACATTCAATTAGACATTTGAGCATTTTTCAGTTCACAATACTGGTTAAAGATTGCCATGCTTTTTTAGTTTGCAACTGACTGATCTCGATTGCAAGTGAGTTTTTCAGATGAAATCTTAGAAACTCTGGGTGAATACTTTGTGCTGGTTGGAGATCCGGGCAGTTTGCTTTGTCCCATCTCATTTGACATGAAATTGGTCACTATTGACCTGTTTCAACCAAGTTTGGTAGATTCCTTGGATGAGATAGGACATGATGTCCACTACTGATAATTCACATTAAAACAGAATATTTTATCTGATCACAATTGCTTTGAAAAGGAGCACTCCAAAAGTTGGACAAAAAAAGGAAGTTGCACTATCTCTCATTCAGAGGCTGAAAGGACTATGAGTTTGCTCACCTGCATAACTTACTGTACTGTATCTGTCTGTTCTTGTTTGCAGATGAGGCATCAACAGCTTTAGCAAGGCTCATGCGTTCTTCAATCATGTGTGGGCTTCAGCATGTGGAATCAATAATGCTGAAACAGATAATGCTAAAACTAGAAACAAATGCATATCTTTTCTGTTTCAAATGATAGAAGAAGGAACAAGCATTGTGATTGGGAGAATTTGGACTGATGCTGATTCACTGTTTCCTCTGAGAATAGGACTGGGGAGCAGGGCACTTTTCCCTTAATATAGAAGCTGATTTTGAGGCTCCCCTTTTAGCATCAGATAAAACACCAAAGAAATGATCCTCTCAGAGTGTCACTGTATCCCATCGAGAACAAGAAAAAGGGCATCTGGGGGTGGAGTAAAAGATGCAGATGTCACTCAAAAGTCCCTCATAATCCAAACAGGGCTAAAAGTTTCAAAGAAGGACGGAATCCCACACACAGATGGATGTGTGTGTCTTGAAGCATGAATCAAGGCAATGGACACAAACTGGTTTTCTTGAAAAGGACTTTGTCCACTGCCTCGTGGAACTCTATGCCAATGAATTACAAGACATGAACTTGCCCACCAGATATATCTAAGTCACACTGGTTTGTGTGCAGTGAGACAGTGTTGGGAAACTTGGTTGAGTGACAAGCATGGTGATTACGTTTCTAAGCATAAATTAAAGCTTGTTGATTACATGACATCATTCAGTTTTTAGAAGTAGAGGTAAGGTAAGGTAAGCACATCCATAGTGACACTAATAGCAACTGAGCATATTTACTACTACTAAATATTTTATTGGATTTTGTAGGAAAGTGAAAGAAGATTCCTATGCATTTCAGTATGCACTAAGGTAGAACAATCTCTGATCACTCAGATTTACAATATAGGTATCTTGTGCAATGAGTTGATTGTGCCAATATTTTTCAAAGTTAGAATTAGTTGAATTGACTGAAATACAAGTGGAATCATATTAATTTGATAAGAACTTGAATTGATTTAAATTTTCAAACCAAAAATACAAACCCGTTTGTAGGTGCGGATCATGACCATATTAAAAAGGTTCAAAATCAGTGACCTACCACCCTAATCACAAGTTGTCACAAGTGATATAAAAGCACAAGTTCAACATTCTAAAAGCACCTCCTTTATTGGCTAAAACTACATTGACTTTTATGACAAGTATTTATTCACAATTAAGCTCACCCAAACCAACATTTGATAAACCACATCTTAATCAACCTTAAACCCTTCATAACTTGATGAAAACTTGGAGTAGTTCTCTGACAAAGGCACCTAATTACTTGCCCAAAGTACATGACTTCCAAGCTCTGTGAAAATGGGTGGGAAATTGCTACAAGTAGGAGGGTCTTGTAGATGGCAGAATTAGGTGACTAACAAAATTGGACTAATTGATTCTAGTGTTGATTGTGCCATTGCCACAATCGAAATGAAAGTAAAAGTAATTTCTAATCTTTTCATTCATAAAAATTTCGAAATTCAATAACTTTCACACTATAGGTTCAAACATCATGAAACAAAGCTCGTGTCCCCTTCCTCACAAGGGGCTTTCCAACATTACCTAGAATGCAACAGGGGGACATATTGGTCCAAGAGATCTTAGTGTACAATACAAACAAAAAAAATAAAACATAACAACTTAACTTAAGGTAAGGATTACTTGGATTCCATATCAAAATATGAAATTTCAAAGTATTTGTTATTGACGTCCAAAAATCAACACTAAGCTCTCTTGGTCTCTTGTGATTTGATCATGTGTACATCTTGTGTCATCAATATTTAAGTTTTAGTGTCGTTAGGTCCAAATATAGGTGTCACATTTTAGGCAATGATGATTACTTAGGGGGAAGCACTATGTATTAGTCCTCCAAGTAGTGTGGATTCAAATATACGATGACTTATATTCTTGTGATGTAAAAATTAGAAAAATTATAGAAGGAAAATATGGCTACTAGTATTAACCCTTAAGCGCTCTAACATCCAATTTATGGACAGTGAACAAATAGAAACCCAAGTTTCATCCTCCTAACTACTTGGATGAAAGTATTTTCATTTCTGGAGATACATTATCAAGTTGTTGTCCTATCTAAGGTTTGTATTTATTGTTACTAAAGTACATATTTTTCTAAAATTACAAATGTGCAAGTATGTCAAGTGGTCAAAGTACATTGACTTTAGTTCAAAACTAGGTTTGCCAAAATGAGGTCATAGATTTTAAGAACACTAAAATTTCAAAAAAATCATTATGTGAAGAGAACCTCATTTCCATCCATTCCAACAAATTTTACTCAAAAAAATGATAATATTTTACTGGTAATCAAATTTAGAAGGAATTTTGGAATTTTCTTTTCAAAATTTGTAAAAAAGATATGTGATAGCATTAGTGAATCTAACTATACAAATGAAATCTACAAATCAAAATCTACAACTTTACTTTCAATATCAATTCCCAAATATGCCTCCAAATAGCACTTTATAATGATTTTTCTCAAATCATCAATTCTAGAGAGATGAACCTAGATGCTTAGGGGTTAAAGAGGTAGGTATTGAAATTAAAAATATGACATAAATAAGTGAGAATTCTATCAAAATATTAAAAGTAACATATGTTATAGTTAATAGAACAATTATGGTTCCTTATAGGCTATGACTCTACAAAATAAGCAAAAGATCTTATACTCCAAGATTTGGATGCATGGTAGATGATCCATGATTGATGGTAGTATAGCATGTATTAGATAGCAAAGTGTTTAGGCAAACTAGTCCATAGGATTTTGTGGTGCCGTGCAATGCATCATTCTACTTATTCTAGTAAAAAGACTTTGTATTTAGTGCATAAACTTAGGATGCTTTAAATACCAATAGGCAAATTTAACACTAGATGCAATGCCTTTAATTCATTTTGTTTTGCAATTGCCTTTGCATTAGAAGTTGTAGGTGTAGTTGTTGGTAGTTTTGAAGTGGATTGTTGTAAATCAACGATTAACGTTAAAATTTAGATAGAAGATAGCATACCAAAAAAAATTAGAAACAAAACAATAATGAAAACAAGGATATCATACTTTGCACGCTTTAGAGAACTATGTAGCAATAGGGAATGAGATTTACATAATCCATGCAATCAACTACGAATTTCCTATTCTCCTTTCACTTGATCTAAAGATTTAATCCCTCAAGGCCCAAGCAATTTTTGTACTTTTTCACAAGTTTCAACTTTGATTGACAATACACATTGTACATTAAGCTTGTTACATGATGTCAATTGTACTTTTGAGCTTTCCCCCTTCAATATGAACATCATCATATGAAATTCATTTAGATATACATTTTAGAATGTAGGAATACAAAGTTATAACTTTGACTTGTTGAACAGGCAAGAGGCTCAAAAATGGCTCCTTGGGCCTTGAGGGGTTAAAAACCTAAAGATATTAGTTTCCTGACCTCAGCACCTCACACACCTTGAAAATTTATTTCTTAAATTTTTAGCCATTGACAAAGGCAAATTAGATTTCGCCTCTTTTGCTTTCTCTTGTGAACAATCTGACTAGTGGAAGAACATCATGTTTGAGAATAACTCAAGCACATGAATTTTCAAATGCAATTCAATTCCCAAGTCCTGCCCGACTTCAATCAATTCTCTAAGTTAAGTTACTCTGCAACTGAACATGGAGAGAAAGCCTCGTTCTCCATTTCCTCAAAGTTTAAACTTACTTATCATAGAGAAATTCACAGTGATCTTTCTTTTCTTGTACACAAACGCCATCCATCTGTCCGTCCATAACTTTTTGAAATGCACTGTTTTTGTTTTTGAAACCGGGACTTTATTCCAAGAGTGTATCAAAGAACTACTACAAAGTGGACTGTTCTTAACTCAACTGATCAATAAAGAATCCACTGAACCCTTCCCCAAATCAGACCCGCCTCACCTGAAAGTTCAGTGATCCCAAAACGGGTTCTGGGAAATTACCCAAATGTTCATTTCGGGAAGATTTTTTAAAATATAACTCTGAGGGCATGTAGAAATTAAGTAGCAACCAAGCGAAAATTAGCCAGTTTTGGAATTGCTGCTGCTGTTGTGAACCAAGCCAACTTAATTTCAGCTATTCTGGGAGACCAGATCCCGTTTCAGTTTCAGTTGTGTTTTGGTTTCAGTTTCAGTTTTCAGTTCCACTGCTGCTGCTGCTGCTGCACTGAACCAGTGAGAGACCACTCAGACAGACATCCCCCGCCCATTTAAAGTTCCATAGAAAGTTAAGTTCACATGCTCTTTTGATAAGTTAAGTAGGATTCTGGGTGGGGTGGGTGTTTTGTAGTTGTTGTCTTGTTGTCAATCCAGTTATTATTAAAAAATAATCAATGCAGGTGCTGTTCCATGCTCAGTGAGCAACCCAGGCAGGCACGCAGGCAGGCAGGACGTACCTTAAGCTTACCTTACCTTACCCGCAACAGCAGCAGCAACAACAACAACAACAATTTCTGTCAGTGATATTTGAAAGGCCAGTCGTGCAGAAGTTATAACTTTGGTATCAGACACACAAAAGACAATGCGGGGCTCATCATCTCAGCATGGTCCCCAATGTACGAGAAGATACCTTGCCTTGCCTCGCCTTACCTTGCCTTACCCTACCTTACCTTACTCCAAGTGCATCATATCATTGCGATTTTGGGTTCTCTTTTTGAAGCTTCGTTGCGGTTGGTTGGTTGCAATTGGTTGGCCATTTGGCGTCGAATCTAGGAACGATTGTGGAACGCAGAAAAAGAAGGCTTGCGAACAAGCTCCCCACCTGAACGAGCGCGAAGGAAGGAACGAAGACGAGTGATGATGGTGATGGTGGGTTTGACCACCCTAACTAACTTGCCATTACAATATACATTGTAGGCGCTTATTGGCGAACGATCGTGCGTGTGAGTGACATGGAATAATAATGACAAGGTGACTTGTCTTGCACATTTACTCCACTGGATAGAATGATTGTACAGTCAAGTCTTGTTACAAAACAAACCTCATCCTGCGGGTGGCTTTGAATTCTAGTGCTGTCTTCTTTAATTGGTTTTTTCTTCTTCACCTCACTCCTGGGGCTGTACTATACCTTTGGTAACTTAACTGAAACTGAAGGGGCTGCCAAGATGCCACCTAAGGTAGACACTGTTGAAATGTAATGTAATGTTGGGGCACTTGCGGAGGGGATGATTGAGGTAGAAACCACTGTTTCTGTACTTAGAAGTCCTTTAATATTGCTCCCACTCTCAACTACATGATGTGGCTATGTAACGTAAGTTTTCCCAGAGGGAGACATTCAAAATGAGGAATCTTCAAAACCAAAAAAAATAATTAAAAAAATTGCACCGCTTCCTATGATTGATGCCGTGATTTTCCAAGTACTAACGTAGGAAGAAATTTCAACTTGCCTCTAAAAAAAGGGTTTGTATTTGTAGGTGCATAAATTGCCCCATGCATTGGAATTGTGGAGGCCTACCAATTTTTTTGATGGCCAATCACAACTCGGACAAATTCTAGCTCACAGGCACTTATTTGTAGAAGGCATCAGGGTGGTTTTTTTGTTTGCTTTTTTCATTTTTCATGAAGTGTCAAAGTGGTGATATAAAATGTTATAATGGTGCTCCAAATCAACATTCATCTACATGTTGGATAGAAAATATTACAATAGCAAATATCACATGTCCATAATTTAGGCTTCATCTACAATTGGGCAATGTTATCTAAGATTTTTTTTTAATTCAAAGTTTTCTGATGAAAAACTTCAAGTTTGACTTCCATTTTTTAGCCAAATTATTTTTTTCTATAGCAATCTAGCACCAAAAAGCCCCCCCATAATAGCCTTGGAATGCACCTATAGAAAGTTATAGCCTCCTCAAAAAACACAACTAGATCAAGATTTGCCATTGAAGTTTACCCCCTAAAGGACCAAGTTACGTTTTTGGCAACATAGTGATTTCAAGCAACTCACTACAAACGGAATTTTTATTTGTCTTTGAAATTTTCACACAACATGTGCCCAAGGAGTATCTTCAAGGCGCAACAATTTTCATAAATTTTGAATACATGGTTAAAAAGTTATTGTGTGATATGTAGTTTTCATAGCTCAGCGGGCAGCCTGGGCAGCAAAAAAAACTTCTTTAAAAATCAGTTTTTTTTAAAATAAAAATTTGAAATTGGTTTTCTAGATTTACATGTATGTGGAAAGCTTTGAATCATCCCATTTTGATTTAGGAGATGAAAGTTATGAGGAGTTTTAGTTGTGGGTAGTTTACAGATAGTTATGGAATCTCCACTCTAAAATAAACTTTGAAGATCTTTATTTAACTCAATTTTCAATATTTTTGGAAGAAAATAAAAACTTCGTGTGTAGATTTTTTATTAAAACATTACAACCATTGGGATTGGCATTTTTCAATTTCATTAATAAATTGTTGACAATTTAGTATTTTGAATCATTCTCTACTTCTTTGTACTTACTAATTTTTTCCAAATGATCTAAAATTTTTCAAGCATGTAGCCAACTTGACTTGAAGAATGAATCTAAAGAGTTAAAACCATTTTGGACATTTTTTCTTAATGATCTAACCTTGTGAAGTGTAGTTGCCTGGATTTTTGTCACTTCAAACGTTAATATCTTGCAATCTTCAAGGTGGAAATTTCTGAAATTTTTTCCACATCTTCCCAAACCAGTTTACTACCTGATCCTATGGTCACATGTGTACAAAAATGTATTTTTTCTAAAATTTGGTACTTGCACTAGAAATGACAATTTTGGAGCGTTTTTAGTGAAAACATAGTCAAATTCATTTAGGGGTTAACCCATAAACAAAGCAAAGGGATGTTTTTGTCCGATGGATGACAAAGAATCTTCCTATATAGGAGAGAAGTGCAATTGCTCATCCTTAGAATTTTGTGGAGAAAGGAGAGATCTTGCACAATAATTTGACCTCCAATAAATATTTTTTTTGGTTTTTTTAAAGTAGATGATGTCACATGGTTCCAAAAGAGATGATTTCCATCGTCACCAGTCTATCCTTTAAGGGTTAAGATTCTCTTAGCAAGTTTGAATTTGGGTGCATGGGTGTAGGGACTATTTTGGGTGTTTTCACCTACAAAGAATGTATATCATACTCATGAGTGGATGCACTTGCCTATATACAAGGAGGTTTTTTTTTCATTTTTTTAGAAAGAATTATTTTCATGTAAATATTCTAGTAAAATAAAAGTAGAAATTTTTTATGTTAAACAATGGATTCTGAATTTAATTATTTTATAACGAAATAAACTAGGAAATATTTTGAACCTAATTTAACCTAGCAATTTTGACATGATACACAATAGACCCATAAAAAAGATATAATTTATATCCAAAAAAGAATTTTGAAAATTTATAATTGCATAGTTTATTACTTTCATTAGTTTTAATACAATACTAGTATGCCTTTTGTTGTTGCCACTTACAATTATTATAATGTCATTTGTAACTGCCAAAGAAGTGATGGCCTATCCAGTCAACCATATATGGTCGATTTGAAATTTCAAGTCCATTTCTATACAAGCAGTTAAATTCCTGTGACCAGTTTCAAAAAATTCAAGCAGTTTTGAGGGTTAACTATGAAAAAATTTCAATTTTCATTGGAAAAAGTACATCTTCAATCATTGAGAGATCTTCAAAGGTATATTTTATGTATAGTAAAAGTGTAGTGTAAAGCTTGCTAATTTTACTTCATTTTTTGGCTTTATGCAAAGCTTGGCAATTTCATTTGATTTGAGATCTAAAAAATTGTACTTATCCATTTGTTTTGAGAATGGTCCCAATGAAAAGTTTAAAGTATTTTCATGATTTTCACCATTGAAAATTTCAATATGCAAGTGTTTATTTGAAGCTATTTGCAATTTCTACTTATAAACAAAAATTACATTTCAACAATTGCAAGGTGTATTGTGCAATGAGTTTGATGTCTTTTCCTATGAAAATTAAGTTTTTTGGAAGTACATTTTAGTGTGCTAACACTCTTTGAAGTTGGTCATGTTACCTCCAATCCCAAAAAACATATATAAATATATATATATATATATGCAAATTTTTGAAACATTGTGGACAAAGACAACATACTAAAAATAGAAAATGTATATTTCCCTTGGTATAATCTCACAACTCCTAGGAAATTTGAGACTCAAAATTGGTGTGCATACTAATAAACGAGCTCTATTAACATCCATATGGTTAGATTTGGAAAAAAAAAAATTTGCTTCATTGAGGATAACTATGAGCCAATGCTCTTTTTTCATAGTCAAAACACACTTGAAAAGGCTTGGGCATTTAGCGGTTAACCCCTAAATGTATTTGACTATGTTTTCACCAAAAACACTCCAAAACTGCCATTTCTAGTGCACATACCAAATTTTAGAAAATACATTTTTGTACACATGTAACTGTAGGATATTGCAGTGTGATAGGTTGAGAAGATGTAGAAAAAATTTCAAAAATTTTCACCATGTAGATTGCAAGATATTAGCGTTTAAATTGGCAAAAAGCCTTTTTGGGGCCCTGCAAAAACCCGGGCAGCTGCACTTCACAAGGTCAAATCATTAAGAAAAAATGTCCAAAATGGTTTTAACTCTTTAAATTCATTCTTCAAGTCAAGTTGGCTACATACTTGAAAAAATTTAGATCATTTGGAATCGTACAACATATAGGAAAAAATTAGTAAGTAGAAAGATATAGAGAATGATTCAAAATAATAAATTGTTAACAATTTATTTATGGAATTGAAAAATGCCAATCCCAATGGTTGTAATGTTGTAATAAACAATCTACACTTAAATTTTTTATTTTTTTCCAAACATAATGGAAATTGAGTTAAATAAAGGTCTTCAAAGTTTATTTTAGAGTGGAGATTTCATAACTACCCACAAACTACCCATAACTAAGATTCTTCATGACTTTCATCTCATAAATCGAAATGGAATGATTCAAAGCTTTCCATGTACATATAAATCTAGAAAATCGATTTCAAATCTTTATTTTTTTTAAAAGTGATTTTAAGGAAGTTTTTTTTTGCTGCCCGAGCTGCCTGCCAAGCAATGAAAACTACATATCATGCAATAACTTTTCAACCATGTATTCAAATGTTATGAAAATTGTTGGGCCTTAAAGTTACTCCTCGGGTACATGTTTCGTGAAAATTTCAAAGAAAAAAATAAAAATTCCATTTGTAGTGAGTTGCCCCAAATTGCTATGTTGACAAAAAACACCATTTGGTCCTTTCGGGGTTAAATTTCTTTCTATATTCATTTATTTAGTAGCAAATTACCCATAGTATTGACATTGAACTCCATGTACACTGTCAATTATCGTAATAATATGCTTGCTCTTTTTTTTTAACATGTTTGTTTGGCATACACATTTTCTTCAAGATGAAAGTAAGTCATTTTTTTGGAACATCCTTAAAACATGCACTAATATAATCTATTCTTATTGCGTAGAAAACTTAGATCATAATAGATCTAGGCCTAGCTTGTATACATATCATTTTCGAGCTTTAGGAATGAAAGATTTAGTTTCAACAAGACATGAGCAAGTTTATAGCCCAAATAAGAGTTTTGCTAAATGCACGAGTCATAGTTGCAAAAATATACATACATATATATACCTATATGCCCAATAAGTACCCAAGAAAGGAGAAAGGCATCCCAAGTTTGCAAAAAGTTTATCACCATCTTATCTATCTAAATGTAGAAGAATTTAAATCTTGCAAAATACATCATGAGAGTTTGGTGTGGAAATTTTGAAGTTTGTCAATAGCACGAAAAAAAATTTCATTTCTGTTCCAAAATTTTGATAATTATCCCCTATTGCTTACATCTCTAAAATTTGAATGTGAACCTTTACAAAATTTATAAAAGTTTCTATAAAGTTTGTATAAGATAGTGAGCATTGTAAGGATAAATTTATACTAAAGGGAGCATTTCTCTTAACCTTAAGAGTGGACAATATCATAATATTGTTTACCAACCCTATTGAAATATATTTTTATCCCCACCACTCACAAGCAATTAATGACATTTGGTTGACATTGGTTTTGTCTATATAGGACCTACATTCCAACCTCATTCATTCCAAGATCTTTAGAGAAATATAATTGAAGTATCATCCAAGTATCTATAGAAAGTATATCCTTCTATCCCTTGGATAGAGGGAGAAGAATGAGCTCAATTTTGCAATGTTATCCCATAAAGTCCAAAGAGTCCCATGGAGGGACTCTTTGACTTTGGGAAGGTACCCATGATCTCAATTTTTGGCAAGATTTTTTGGAACTTTCATTCAAGACAAGAAAATTGATGAGCTTTTGGGAAATATAATTTTTTATTTCAATCAACGTCTAGGAGCAAAGGCTATACCACAATAAGCCCCAAATAGGAGAGGGTGGGAAACCAAAAACACTTTGAAATAATTTTAAAAATATATATTTCATATATATATATATATTATATTTTGTTTGTTTGGAAAGATTTGATTCATTCCATTTGGATAAGTAATACAAACATTCTTGTTTTGTGGACAATTATAGCAAATTCTTAAGAAACTGAAGTATTGGATCCATTTATGAAGTCAATTATAAATTTTTTTTAAAAAAGGCTATCATTGTTTAGACAATTTGCTTCCAAAATAATCTCATTGTTGAGATTAGTGTATTTCAATTCCATCTTAAAGTTATCAACAATTTAACTTTTTCTTCTATCTTGTACCTACTTTGACATAATTTTTTAAAGAATGAATTTATTTTTAAAAATTTCTTGAATTCTCAATTCAATTCTTCAACATAAAAATATTTAAATTCACAATTTGCAATATAAAAAAAATGAAGTTAACAAGATTTAAAGCCTTGGTACTCTAGTCATCGTAGGAGGAAAAACGATTGTTTTCTTCACTTTAAATGCTTATATCTTGAAATTAATATGGTCAAAGATTCTAAAATTTCTTCCAAATATTCTCATACAAGTATATTGCTAGATCCTATGGTTGGATATGCAAAAGAAATACATATTTAAAATTTTATTGTTTACATTGAAAATGGCAATTTGAGTGATTTTGATTTTAAAAAATGGTCTCGGAATTTTAGAGGTTATGATATCTTTAGTAAGGTAGGAGGTCTACAAAGTATCTATTATAGAACTAAAAATTAATTTGAAGAGGTTAGACTTCTTGAAATATTCTTCAGGAAATTTTCCTTGAAAGACAAATGGAATTGGCATCTAATTCAAAAAATTTGGAGCTTTATAGAAATAGTTATGAATTTTGAAGTGGAAATGCAATGATCATTGAAAGTGTCTACTCTTGAAATGTACATTGTTTATACATTGTTGGTGCTATGAGAAAGAAAAATGTAACTCTATATTAGAAGACACTTATAGAGCCCAAGTGCTCTATGGACCTCCTACCTTAGGGCAAGCTTCTATGTTCAATTGGTGATCTATGAGAGGGCCAAAACAATTAATTATCCAACCAATGCTTATGGAAGCAACTTTAGGCTTAGGTTCGCTCTACAACTTTTTGCCAATGAATTGGTCATATCACAACTTAAGTATTTTTATTTTTCCTTTTTACCAATCACTAATGTAGTTATTCACCCTATACAATTTGTTTATACAAATATGATTTATTCACTTGACCTATAAAGCTCGGAACCTTTTTTGGGCAATTGAGGAGGTGGTAGTTTGGTGGTGGTGATTTGGTGCTATTAGATGTTTGGTAGTGGTGAATGGGAGTGGGGCTGCATGTTATGACCTTCTAAGCCTACTCCACCCCTTCTACATGGAAGTGTTATTACAAAAAATTTGAACCTTGTAAAGGGCTATTTCATTTTTGGCCCCCCCCCCCAATGCAAATATAGAATAAATAAATAAATATTTTTATTGGAAAAATAATTTATAAACAAAATCAAATCGCCAATTTGACGTGACATTAGTAGTGCCCCGTGAGATTCCTTTTTCCCTTGCTATAATTGCACCACTACCATGCAATCTCGCAACCTTTTGTAGGGTTTAGAATTTGAGTAATGAAAATCCCCCAAACAATAGTTTTGTCTGGGTGATCTTCCATCTACAACCAATCTTGGTCTTACAGACACATACCTCACATGGAAGTAGGCCCTTACAATCAAGGGAGAAGAATGAACTTGGTTTTTGCATTTCTATGATCACTTCACTACAATCTAGGGGTTCAAATAAGATGGGCCAACTCAAATGCACCACTGACCCCAAAACACCATCTTTACTTGGTGTACATCTCCAAAATCAATTATATACATATGTGGAAGAAATTGTTTTAGAACCAAATTTTGTTTCTTAATAACTTTTCCATATAGTATCCAAATGTCGTTTTCTTTGGTGCATTGGAACCTCCTTCCACTTGCCAACAAGAAAATATGAAAACTTGACCAAACTAATGATAATAACTATGTACATTAGCTAAAAGTGGCAGTTTGAGGGGTACCCACTTGGCCACCTTAATCCCACTCTATATTCTTTCAATCTCAATCGTCAAGCTTAGTAGGGATTTTTTTTATCCCTCTCAAATTGAGAATCTCCCCTAAGATGGCTACAAGAAAAGGGAAGTTCTCATCACTACAAGAGAAATGGGTGTTTTAATTGGGTTTTTTAGTATAGTCCTAGGCATAAGATTATAAATAATGACTTTTAAGGAGTTTTTTAGTAAAAATTTGCTAGAAATACATGTGTTTCTAGTAAAATTTCATTGAAAATCTCCTTAAAAGTCATTATTTATAATCTTATGCCTAGGACTATACTAAAAAACTCACTGAACCCCTAAAGTCCCAATGTCCCTACGGGGGACAAAATGGATTTCGGGTAGGTTCCTATGAGCTCAATTTTTAGTGAATTTTTTTGAAACTTTCTCATAAGATAGAAAAACTTATTAGCTTTCTGGGAATATAATTTTTATTCCAATCGGTGCTTGAGAGCAAAAGTTATGCCACAATAACCTCAAAATGGGGGAGAACGGGCAGCAAAAATAATTTGTAAAAAATTGAAATATATTTTTTGATTATTTTATTCTCATAGATTATATTTTTGTCTAAATGGGAAGCTTTGATTCATCCCATTTGGATTAGTGATGTAAAAGATATAGAGTTTCTTGTTTTGTGGGCAATTGGAGCATCTTTAAAAATAAATTCTTTCACTTTGAATGCTAATATCTTTCAATTTGTACAGTCAAACATTGTGGAATTTTTACTACACGATCCAAAAAAAGTTTGGTACAAGATCCTATGGTTAGATTCTAAAAAAGGTATTTTTTCTAATTCCTTAGATGAATGCAATAGAAGTAGCAGTTTTGAGTGTTTTTTGACAGAAAAATGGCCTTGGGACCTTAGGGGTTTAAACACCCATTTCTCTTGTAGTGGATACACTCCTACTTTGTTTGTGGGTCTTTTTGTCTTCCTTGAGTACTTTTGTGCAAGTTGGTAATATAAACACCCTAACTTGTTATTGGGGAGGGAGAACCAACCTATTGACAATCACAAAGTAGGGGACAACTGAAGTTTTTCCAAACAAGTTGGGCCGGGGTGAACTGTCCCCTTCACTCATCCCTGAGAGAAAATCCTGAATTTTTTAATTTATGATGCATGATAAAAAAAATTGCAAATTTTGAATTCATATATGCAATCAGAGGCCCCAGATTATCTAGGAGAGGTACACAAGATAAATCAATGAAGCACAAAATAGGGGGCTATTTTTTTACATGCACCCCTGGAATGACTTGGGAGGGGGGGGGATTAGCAAGGGTTTAGGGTTCACCCTGACCAATGAATGCAACCACTCCTACCCAACTTACTCCCAAGGAAAGTAAGTTCAGCTTAACTTAACTTCCTCCCCAATCCCCCATCCCCTTGGTTTGCGCTTTTTCCCTGAGCAGTTGTGGCGTGCTCGCTTTGCTTGTACAAGCCTAGCTAGGGTCTCCCTAGGTTGTACGCTGAAGTTAGGGTGGTGCCAACCCCAAAAATGTCAGCACAGAGTTCTAGAACTGACTTTATCAGTGTATCATGAGAAAATGGGACAACAGTCCATCTGCACTGCACTGCACTGCCGTGTGCCGTGCCTCACAGTCTGCTATGAGTATCTATGTTGTGAGGGGCCGAGTTTTTCCCACATCTCGCACAGGCAGGCAAGCCATCTCGTTGGAAGGAAAGGGAAGGAAAGCAAAGGTCCTCAGAAAAAGGCAGGGACAGCAGATAAGATAGCTTGGCTTAGCTTAGCTCACTGCTGCTGCTTCTTCTGCGGCTGAGAAAAGCTAAGTTACCCTAACCTACTGTACTATAAGCTAAGCTTACATAAGTAAAGTTAAGTAAAGTTAAGTAAAGTTAAGTTAGGAGTGGCACAGAAGAAACCAACCAAAGAGAAGGGAAGGGAAGGGAGAGGGTGATCAGATCTGAGCATGGGAGGCCAGGCCAGAGGCCTTCCGTCATGCCATGATCTGCTGCCATTCAAGGATTCAACAAACTCACTGCTAGCTGCTGCTGCTGCTGTTGCAGAGCCAGTCAAAAGGTCCACCAAAGGGCACCCCCTCCCTGGCCATCTGATCCACCCACTTGGGTTCTAACTTAGAGAATTTGGCAGGGCAAGGCAAGGCAAGGCAAGAAACTTTGGGTGCGTGCTTGCCACTGACAACTAATCACATCATGCGGGAAGATTAAAAACTGAAAACAAAAAGACCCAGCATCATCTCATCTCATCTCATCTCATCTGCTTTTTTGCTTGCAAACCTAAGTTAATGTGGCATGGGTTGAGTTGGGTCCTCACTTAACTTATGCTCCCTTTTTCCCACTCGGTGCCACTCCCTTCCACCCACCCACATGATTCAGAGGAGTCTGAGACAAGCAGAGAAGGGGGCATGATATATTCTCTTGGGGGAAAAGGAGATCAGCAGCAGACATGCAAACTTGTTGCAGATTCTATGCATTTGTTTTCTCCTAAGTACGGCAAGATTGGAGCTAAGGTAGGGTCACTAGAGGCACAATGACAATGGAGGGTGGGTTGGCTGTTGGATTTCTGGAATTCTCTCTCATTGGGAGGTGATGAGGGAGACTAGATAGCACACTATCCTAGCTCGCACTTTAGTTTACTTTCTTTAGGTTCATTGGACGGAGTAGCAAATTATTTTTTTGCAATGGAGCAAGGAATGGGAAGAATACTCTATTCTCTCTCGATGGATTCAATATCAAAAGATTGACAACTTTCCATTTGTGGTGGACCTAGAAGGGAGGGGGGGGGGGTTGTCAAGTTAATTCTTGGTTGTTGTGATTATGTTTGGACTCTATTGTTGCATATGAGGATTGTCTTTAATGCAAAAAAATTCATACAATTTGGGATTGGTGGTTACAAAGATATGTTCAATTCCTCCTTGAAGCCTTGAGACATGATTTCAAGTCATTTTCCACTTTGGGGCAAACCCTTCCTGGTTAAGTACTTTTGTTCTCAACACATGCAAATTAGGCAACAAGAAACCTTTTTACACATGTTTTTTTTGTTTTTGTTTTTGTTTTTTCAAATTCCTGGATTTCCAATTTAATTTCAAAGCAAGTAATTTTACCTCCTAAAGCTTTTTGAAGGCTCATGTAGGTTTGTATGGGGTCATTTTTGAAAAAATGAAAGTGAAAATTTTAACAAAGATGCGCATTTGTGTTAGCTTCATGAATTCCTATTTAAAAAAAAAAATAGATTCTTGGATCAAAAGTTATGGGGCTCAAAAGTTTTATGGGTAGTTTTGATAGTGTACTAATAGAGAAGGCAAGCAATAACACAAGGAATAACACAAGCTATGAATATTTTTCCATCAACTTTGAACACATATATCTTAAAATCTATGAAGCCAAATAGACTAAAATTTGTTCTATATATTTTCATAGTTTTGATAGTAGTATAGGCTTGTAAGTCAAAATCATGTACTTGTATGCCTTTGAATTTTGAGGATTATATAAAAAAATCTTGTGGAGGGCATACTATGTATAAAAAAACTTCAAATCAATTGGACCTATCTATAATGGGTGCCTAAACTACCCCTACTTTAAGAATGTCCTTTTGAGGCACAATTTTTTAACCATGACTTGGATAGTTGTAAAATTTTCTAAGCAATAGTCAAAGAATTTTAGGGAGTAACTTGCAGAACTTAAGAAACACATAAATTTTTCTAGAATGTTTTTGAAAGATGAACTATGCATGTGTAAAGTCATAGTTAAAAACTTTTTCTCAAAGTTTTAAGATAAATATCTTACAATGACTGAAGTGCATCCCTTTGAAATTCTAACACAATATTTTTCAACAGTTTAGGTGTTTGATATTATTGTTGAATAAGAAAGAATAATCAAAACAAAATATTTTTGTAGATGCACAAGTTGAGATTGAAAACACATTTTCACCTCATCATTCTACACTAACTACTTAGTCAAATTGGGCACAACTTAGTGTGCTAGAAAGCTAGTAACATAACACACATTTCTTCAAAAACAATTGTGTGACTTTACAATGACTTGCCACCAAAAAAATCCTAAAAACAATATAGGCTTTTCAATCCTACAAGGGTAAAAGGATAGAAATGTAGTAGATTACGAGAATGGAGTGAAAATAGCACCCTCATTTTTCACGATATAGTTTTACGCACGTTAGAAACAAGCTTACTCATTTTTCACAAGCCTCCCAGCAAAAATAAATTCTGATGACCAATTCCGATAAATTCTCCTCTTGCAACTATTGCACGCTTCCATTCGAGCAATGGAAATTCAGAACCTCCATTTTTATTTTTATTTTTGTCTCTTTCCACAAGGTTTGGGTGATTCTAAGTGCATGGAAGTCCGCCCTGATGAGAGGAACCCAACGCAACGAAAGGGAAGATGGGCAGACAGCATGGGACTCTGCGGTGACGCCTCCAATCACGGCCTCCACTCCTCCCTTCAATGGCAGCGGCGGCTCCCCTCCGTCACTCCTCCCGAGCCATTCCGAATCCCAACGCACCAAAAAGCCCACCAATGGAATGCCTGGGTTGCAACAACAACGGCAAAAGAACGGAACGGAACGGAACCCCCCAAAAAATCCCACCAGAACAGAAGCAAACAGTGACACTGATGAAACAGTAACTTAAGAACAGAACTGAACTGTGAAGAATCATGCCATTCCATTCATTCTACTTACACTAATACTGATGAAAATTTAGGGTTTGCAACACTAATTACAAACTCAAACACAAAAGGGCAACAACATTGGTACTCTTGTACTATTATGTGAGTCTAGGAGTGTGATCTCATAAGCCTAGAAGACTATACACCTATGTTATAGGTATTTAAATTATAAATTTTTTCATGATTACATCATAACTATGTTATAGATACCTCTATTATAGATGTTTTTATTATAAGCAACTTCAATGGTTGAAAGATACCTACTTAATACATATACTCAATGCTCACACACTAGCATCATTGTGTTATCATCACTAAATGGCAACAACATTAGTAATGTTACCACCACTAATAGACAATAATGTTGGTGACGTTACCAACATGGAATGGCAACAATGTTGGTAATATTACCAATACTAAATATCAACATGAATATTAATTGTCAATGTAACCTCTAAAGGACCAAGTAGCAGTTGGGGGCAACATAGCATTTTTGGTCATCCGTTTATGAATGAAATTTTCATTTTTTCACTTTGAAGTTTTTCACACAACATGTGGGCGAGGAGTAGATTTAAGGTGCAACAATTTTTGTAACTTTTGACTACATGGTTAAAAAATTAATTGCATGATGTGAATTTTCTTTCTCAACATGGATAAATTGGATAGCTTAGAAAAAATCACTTTTTCTAGAATTTTGTTGGCAAATAATTGCCAAAATCTAACTTGTTTTAAGAACAAGCTCCCTTTACACTAGAAAAATTTTAAAAATAGAAATATGAATGGAATTGCCAAAAAAGACTTTAAAAAAAAATTCAAGGTTCAACAAAATTTGGACAAGGTTTACTAGGTTTAGATAATATTGTGGATGAGTGAAGGATGGATGATCACAATTGGACAATACAATTTGTCTCATCTGCTTGCATTCCAGGGTGCGTGTTGTATTGTACTTCCACCAAGAAAACCAACCAACCGATTCACTGCATCGATCGATCGATGCATCAGTTCGGTAGAGGACTGCAACTGAAGCACAAGTGTAGAGCTTGCCAATAATCATATTGATTTCTACGGGCACTGCTACCGGCCTGCCTAGGTCGCCTTCCTCGTTGTCTTCAGCAGCAGTTGATGCCACGGCCGGTCGACGTATGGTAGGCGTCGTGCTTCCGGGCGTGCTTCCACCACGAAAACCAACCAAATTCACTGCATCGATCGATCAGTTCAGTAGAGGACTGCAACTGCAACTGAATCACAAGATCAGAGAAGAGCTTGCCATTAATCATATTCTAAGTTACAGGCACTGCTATGGGCCTGCCTAGCTCGATTTCCTTGTTGTCTTCAGCAGCAGCAGGAGCTACGGTCGACGTCTGGTATGGTAATTCTAGGCTCCCAGAGTTTCGATCAGACATCCGGGGGCAGCAGAGAGTCTAACTTAAGATAGCTCATCAGACCAGTTCAACTTTCTCTCCGTCTCCTTGACCTCCCTTTGGTGGGCTTTTTTTAGTTCCCTTTCCAGTGTCTGACACGCCCAGCCAAGGGCAGGCAGGCAGGCTGGCCATCCCTCCTAATAACGAGCTTACTTGTCTCGCCTGCGATGCACGTTGGTGCTCGGATTCCTCTTCATCTTTTCATCAGTGGTGATCATCTGTTCATCAGCAGCAGGTGCAGCCTGCCGCGGTGCAGCCTGCCTGCAGCTGAGCGGAGTGCAGCTGAGGAGTCCGTCCGTCCGTTTGCAGTGCGCGCTCCCCTCCAGCCATGTCCCCACCATGCCGGCACCCATGCCCATGCACATGCTGACCCACTTCAGATTCCCCTTCCACGTTGATCTCCGCAGGGCGTCCGTCCGTCCGTCCGTCTTCCTGAAAATTTTACTGTGTGGAGGAGAAACGAAACTGGAAGCCGGAGTGGGGAGGAGAGCCACCGACATAAGGTAAGAAACCAGACTACCGGCTTATGACAGGTTGAACCGAAGGATTGGTTGACCCTGCAGGCGTTGTTAAAAAATTGGACGGAGTAAAAAAAATTCCACATATAGATGAATGGGTGAAATGGGGAGGGCAATTGAAATTTTGTGTTTTTGGCAAAGTAGGAATTTGTCATGGATTTTTGAAGTGTGTTATCCAATTGGTTCAAAAGAGTTTGGAGACTACCCCAAAACCAACAAAAAGTGTATCTATAATGGTCATCTCACTCACCTTATAAAGCAATCATAATATTTTTGAACATGGCACTAGTATAAAACAACATTGCCTTCAACAAAATCCAGGTGAAGCATTTTTTTGTTTTCTACCCCAAAATGCAAAATTTGTGTTGACCGTAATGCAATTTTTAGAAAATTGCATTACAGTCAACACAAATTTTGCATTTTGGGGTAGAAAACAAAAAAATGCTTCACTTGGATTTTGTTGAAGGCAACGTTGTTTTATACTAGTGTGGCCATGACATGAAGGCCTAAAATAATCACTTTTTGTGATGAACTTATATTCAAAAGGTGGAAGTTCCTATTGCAATCACTAATCACTCCATCACCATCATTCAAGACATTGATTGTGGCCACTAACTCAACCTAATGTAGGCCAAATCTTGTGTATTGAAAAAACTTTGTCATGAATTGATGCAAGACTTTAAATGGGTCATTGCCTAGGGATATGTGATGAGCCTTTTGCATGTCTAAGGTTGATTCACCTTAGAGGGGTGAGGAGGGGCAAGGTTTCCACACTCCACATATTGTTGTTGAAACGGTGATTTTTATTTTTTATTTTGAAATGCTTATGTTCATGTTTAATTTAGAGGGTGATAAGAACATTTCTACACTTGCTTCTTGAACTGGGAACACTCAAATTTTACATCAATTTTTGAAGGGCCGTCAAACTACTTGTCTCCTACTCTTGCTAACTAAATGTGTTTTGTAAATAGTCAACCATTCAATTCATCAAGTAGAATAAAAGATAAAGCAACTAAAATGAGGTAAATATTCATTGGAAGGGACATTTCTTGACATACTAACACAGGGAAATGAGGAGTGTGATACCAGGGGGGGGCTATAATATTTGAGTGTGTAACTATTTCCCCCCCCTTCCATCTTTCTATTTTCAGAAAGTTTTGGGAGGGGTATAGTTATACATTGAAATATTATACACACACACACACTGGAATCACCCTCCCCATCTCCATGTGTAAGATTGAGAGCCAAGAGAATATTTGGAAGGGCATGAGTGGAGATGCTTAAAGAAACTTTTCTACAATATTGGATAATAAAAAATTCTATTGTAATCTTGATAACATTCTTGAACAGCTCTTGAGAAAAATTGGAGGCAACAACAATGACCAATGTGTTGGGTTGGAATCTCAAACCCTCAAATAAACTTGTTTGGAATTAGTACACATGGTTATGAATTTATTTTAACCTTTGAAGGTTGAGGACCATGTTTTACAAGTAAAATCCTAAGCCATAACCATTTCTAGTGTAGCATGATGCAATGAATAATATTATTATTTTTGGATATTCATCCTTAGAATCTTGTAATAGACTTATATGAGAGTGTGTGAAAAAAATTTCATAAACTTTGATAAAATAGATAGTAAGATATTAGTATCGAGAGTGGGTTTTCTTTTGTTAAGTACCTCTCTTCATTTTAGTTTTTCAATCTTTGAATCCTTTTAACTTAACATTCAAGAAAATCTATCCCCTAGAGAGTATTGGTTGACTTTTGGCAAATGAGAAAATCAAAGGGAAATTTTTTTTTTTTTTAAAAAGAAATTTAGTCCCCAATCCTGAGTGACACACAAGGTGATCATATGGGCTAAAAAAATCTTTTCTTTTTCTTTTTTTTCACCATAATTGCATATTTTCATGGACTCCAACAATCGTGCATGAAGTCAAGATTTCCTCAAATGAATGCTTGCACTAAAAAGCTTTGGAGTTTGAATCTTTGTGGTTAGGAATTGAATTGAGAATGTAGGGGAAAAAAATTAATAAATCAACAAATTGATATCCTTTTTTTATTAAGTTGTTAACCCCTAAATGCATCAACCTCCATTTTCTAGACAATGAACAATTTCAAACACCAGTTTCGTCCTCCTTATTGCTTGGATGAAAGTCATTTTAATTTGTGAAGATATGTGAAGAGGTTGTTGTCCTATCTAAGAGTTGGATTTGGTGTTATTAGAGATTATATTTTCCTAAAATTACAAATGCACAAGTATGTCAAGTGGTCAAATTGCATTGACTTTAGTTCTAAACTAGATTAGTCAAAATGAGCTCATAGATAAAAAGAACACAAAAATTTCAAAAAACCACCATGTGAAGATAACCTCGTTTCAAATCCATTCCAACAAATTTTACTCAAAAAATGATAATATTTTACTTGTAATCGAATTTTGAAGGAATTTTGGAATTTTGGAATTTATAAAAAAATATTGGTGATAGAATTGTTGAATCTAACTGTATAGATGGAATCTACAAATCATAATCTACAACTTTTGTTTGTATGTCAATTCCAAAATATGCTTCCAAATAGCACTTTATCATGATTTTCCTCAAATTGTCAATTTTGTAGATGAATTTGGACGTTTAGGGGTTAAATATAGGTAGATTCAAGATGAAAGGAAAAACTAATCTTTAATAGTTTCAAAATGGAATTAAGACATGTCAATCATATTTGTGAGATTGTCTCCGGATGAAATCTTAGAATGCAATATTGCTATGGAATTCCTCTAGAGTATTTTTGTTATGATAGAATATAAAAATTGACTTCAAAAACAAATTCTAACATTTTTTAATAAAAATTCCCATGGTTGTCTACACAACAAGACTCTTCTTAACTTTCATTATACTAATCTACGTGGAATGATTTATATAGTCATGAATATATTTTATATGGAAAAATGAAAAATTAACTTTGATTATTTGCTACTTGTTGCATGAGGGTGAAAATTTTGAGCTTAGGAGGTCATTACATTTTCTCTTCGGCATTGGTTGAAAATTTTAAAATGTTATCCTTCCAAATTGAATGTATTTTTTTACCTTAAATTTTTTTTTTTAAATATCAATAAAATTTGACCATCATAGGAATTTGCCTAATATCTGGAAAAAAAACCCGTTCATAGACTTTGAACATTTAGGGGTTAAGAAAAACGTAAGGACATACTTATTTTTATGTGTAGGATAAGGAATTCTTTTTTTGCAGGTTCCCTCTATAATATTATTATAGGATTCTTGAGAAAAGATGGGTTGGCAACAATCAAAAATTTATGGTATTGGAGTCTCAAACATCCCACATGCCTTGTCTAAAAAACATAATTTCATATCTTAAATCTTAAAACTTGAAAGCTTAAATATGTTTGTTTTATGTGTAGGATATAAAATTATCTAAAGTTGCTTCATAACATTTATGAAGGTCATTTGGACATCTTTTCAATAGTTACACTATAAACTTACAAAGGTTAATGGCATTGTTTTCCCAAACCAATGGGTTTCAAAAAAAATTGAACTCAAAAATTGAAAATTCTTTCTATAAGTGATTGTATATTAAATATTTGAGATTTTCACAAGAATTTTTTCTCTTAAGTTCAAAATGTTAAGTTCCAATCATATATATGTAGGTAATTTTTAAAGATTTTAACCCGTAAAGGACCAAACAACATTATTGGCAACATAGCGATTTGGGGCAACTCACTACAAGTGGAATTTTTATTTTATTTCTTTGAAATTTTCACACAACATGTGCCTGAGTAGCTTCAAGGCCCAATAATTTTCATAACTTTTGAATACATGGTTAAAAAGTTATTGTGTGATATGTAGTTTTCATTGCTTGGTGGGCAGCCCAGGCAACCAAAAAAACTTCTTTGAAAATCAGTTTTTCTTAAAATAAAAATTTGAAATTGGTTTTCTAAATTTACATGTATGTGGAAAGATTTGAATCATCCCATTTTGATTTAGGAGATAAAAGTTATGAGGAGTTTTAGTTGTGGGTAGTTTACAGATAGTTATGGAATCTCCAATCTAAAATAAACTTTGAAGACCTTATTTAATTCAATTTTCAATATTTTTGGAAGAAAATAAAAACTTCGGGTGTAGATTTTTTATTAAATCATTACAACCATTGGGATTGGCATTTTTCAATTTCATAAATAAATTGTTGACAATTTAGTATTTTGAATCATTCTCTACTTCATTCTACTTACTAATTTTTTCCTATATGTTGTAAAATTCCAAATGATCTAAAATTTTTCAAGATTGTAGCCAACTTGAATTGAAGAACTAATCCAAATTGTTACAACCATTTTGGACATTTTTTCATAATGATATGACCTTGTGAAGTGCAGCTGCCCGGATTTTTGCAGGGCAATAAAAGGGATTTATGTCACTTCAAACACTAATATCTTGGAATCTACAAGGTGGAAATTTCTGAAATTTTTTCCACATGTTCTCAAACCAGCATACTACAAGATCCTACAGTTACATGTGTCCAAAAATGTGTTTTTTTCCAAAATTTGGTACTTGCACTAGAATTAGCAATTTGGGAGCATTTTGGATGAAAATATAGTCACAAACTTGGAGGGGGTTAATTTTAATTGTTTTTTCAAGTAGTGTTGAAGAGTAATTTTTTGAATTGAAAAAGTTATTTTTGAGGTCATACCTACTAGTAACCTTTGAACTATAGAATATTTTCAAAGCAAAGTCTTTAGAATCTATACTATACAAATGTTGAAGAAATAACACAAGAATCTTAAAAAAAAATACATGAAGAAACAAATTTTTGTGTTCTTGGGATGTGTTTGCATTCATCAACTATTCCAAATTTGAGTACATGGTCCTCAAGAGGTTAAAGGACATTTCATGTTCCCATCTGGTCAACCTTTTAAAAATTTGGAATCTTTTTCAAGATTTCATACACATCCAAAATTTTAACTTCATTTTTTCATAATTAAAAACATTGAAATGATTGGTATATGATTTTTCAATGTGTATTTTAAAGAAAAATTATAGTATTTATAAAAATGTGTTAAAATAGTCTAAAATTTTTAGCAAGATTGGAGATGATATTGATTAAAATTGGGGTGTAATTGGTGTACTCTTTGAGCTTGAACTAAGCGAAATTTGATACCAAATTTCAAAAGTGGTGTATTTTAAGCTTGAAAGATGCTACATTTGAAGTGTTATAAAACATACAATTCTTCCAATTTTTGAAAAAAAATTAAAAGGAAAAAAATAGAACATAGGAATTTTAATTTCTTAATTAAATTTCAAGACATTTAAAATGAAAAACAATTTGAAATTCAATTTGACCCTAAAGTTATGTTCCATGGGTAGGTTAGTCCTTTCAAGGTTAAGGTTCAAAGTCTCATGACCAAGTATGGTAAGGTTCCAAAGGCTCATTTATTTTTGCTTTGAATGCTAATATCTTGCAATCTTTGTGATATAAGTTTCTTAAAGTTCTTCCATACATTTTCATAATAGTATGAAACAAGATTATATGGTTGAATCTACCAATAAATAAATACATAAAGTTCCTTTCTATTTCTTTGCATTTATAGTAGTAAAGTATAGTCATGGAAAATACAAGATGAGTTCATTGCCATTTTCATACCAATTATGTATAATGTGGGATGGAAGTTCAATTAAAAAAATAATAATGAAAATATAAATAATCTAAAGAAATTTAAATGAAAAATTTCAACAAAAATATAGGAGTGTAATGTGGACATCATTCCAAGCTCAGATACACTTACTATTAATTTTCTTCATTTGAACCACATATAAGGTCCTCTTTGATGTCACCAATCAAATCTAGCTATGAAAACCCCCCTTTTTTTGACATTATCATCAAACAAGCATGTTTTTCAAAACAAGAGTACAAAGATGAGATTCCAACTATGGAAGGCAAAATTCTATTGAATGTTCCAGAAAACATATGGATGTAATAAGCAAAACAAGTTCATATCCTATGCAACAAGAATGTTCTCTAAGACATTGGAAAAAACATAGGCATGTTTTGTACAACATCCAAGAAAACATAGACCTGCCACGTTGGCAAGCAGTTTCAATTTCACTACAGGTAAGTTTCTAGAAGTTATTGGGGGTTGAGGTAAAATGCTAACCAAATTTTAAAAAACAAGAGAAGAGCAACCATATGGCCTTTTTTTGAAAAAAAACAACAACTTTATGTGGCACTTTACAAGGATGACGTGGTATGCCACATTAGCACACTTTGACATCATTTGAGATTTTTAACATTGTTTTTTTAGACGTCAAATTGAAATGTCAATTGAGACTTCAAGATGTTTTCTATTACATGAACTACGACTTCAACTAAGATGTTCAAATGTTTTTTGTGATGTCAACTTAAATAATTTTGTATATGTCATATCATTTGATATATACCATATGGTTTGTCTCCCTCCTTACCAACCCAATTAGGGAATAAATAGCTTATGTTCTCATGTCCATATACTCACAATAACAAATAGTTGCCAAATATGGTATACTATGTATAATGTATGATGTATTGTATACAATATATTATGTACTATATATGGCATACAATGTGTATGGTTTATTATGTATGGTGTATTGTATATAATATATGTCTAAGTTGATGTCACAAAATATCAAAGTTGATGTCTCGAAAAATTGAGACATGCACATCGAGCACATCTTATAGGACATCATTTGTGTCATATACATGTCTCCATAGACATGTCATAACACATAGTGGATGCTACTTGATGTTCAAAAAAATTAACCTCATGTCATAATCAACACACAAATAAACATATGTGTGTCACGGCAAACATCCAAATAGACAAGACTTAGGGCACAACGCACCCACCACATCATGAATTTTTATCTACCACATCATGTTCCACGTCAGCAAAGGCTGGGATGAAAAGTTGTTGACATGGTATTGTCTGCTCGTGCGACAATGATGTGGCTACCACATGGCACATTTGGGGCACCTTCTTTGACCATGTCAGAGTAGACGTCACACAAAAAACATAGCATGTTTTCTTAGATTTTCGCATGTTTTTGCCGTGTCAATCTAGACGGATTTTGTTGGACGTCCACGGGGGCATGCATGACGTTAGAAAAAATGCATTTCCATGTTTTTAACTTGTCAAGAAAAATAGGGGTTTCATCTAGTGTCTTAACCCCTAAATATCCAAGGTCTATTTTGTACTTCATGAAATCTGCTCAAAACTAAACTAAGCTAAAAGATCAAGCTTATTGATAAGTTTTATCATAAGTTCCAAATAATGAAGTATACCATTTCAAACTAAGTGTATTATACACCATATAGGAAAAGAAAACACTATATCACTAATCTTTGATCAAGAGTGTGTTAAAACTAAAATTGGGACAATAAAATAAATATGAGTTTAATGGTTACAACATGCATAACTGTAGTCAATTTTTGACTTGTGAAAATCTACTTAAAATTTCTTTTAATGAATTTCCAATGTGATTCCCCCCAAAGATCTTTTGTATTTGAGGTTCATCTCCAAGAACCTTTAACAATAGATTTGCAATGGACACCCTTGCACAAGGTTTGCAATTAAAAAGTCATAAAGAGTTTTGTTTCAAAATTGGATTGTTGATGCTTAAAATAGACTTTAAAAGTTATTCAACAAAAATATAAGCTACCAAAAATAATGCTTTGAAATGATTTTATTTAACTTCCAAAGTTTAGTTGCCACCAAAATATGGTGCCTTGGGTATTTAGGGGTAATGTCCATTTGTTTCTTCTCACTTTTGAATGAATTTCAAATGCAAGAACAATCATGAGTAGGTACTTCAAGACATTAGAGTGAAATCTAGAGGATCCTAAAGTCAACAAGGTTTACAAAAAAAATTCATTTTATGCAATTCATTGAACATTTTGATGAATATTCGGAAAAATTTTGAATGTAAAAATGAAAACACATTGCAATTGAGAATTTGACTTTTTGAGGTTTAACCCTGAAGTTCTATTATCATATTTTCCCAAAACACTATGAAATTGTTACTTACCTTCTAGTTCAAAGAAGAAGAATAGGTTAGTTTGGGGATTCAATCATAGCCATCTTACTAAACTAGTAGGAATTTTTTTTAAAACATTGGTTGTATAGCTCACAAGATTATATTATTTGAATTGAAGAAAATTCCTTCTACTCATACTTTAAGAAAATCATTATGGATGATGTATGAGATGAAAGAAAAATATATATTGCTGATTACTATTGTAGGGATTGAAAAAAAATATCTATCCTATAGGTGCAAATGTTGTAACAAGTAAATTAAACCCGGTTCATTATTTTTATTTTAAATTTATAAAAATTGAATCACATGCAAAAATTGTGTTTTATTTTTCAATGAGATGTCATAAATACTCATGTTTTTCGAATATTGATTAATGTTGAACAAATGAAATATTTTCTAGAATATTTAGATTGAAGTATTCTACAAGATTATTACTTTTTTATTAATATATTTTTTCATTTTGGGGGGTTGCCTAGAGTCCTTCATTTGTACTAACAGCAATATAATCCTTCCAAAGCCCCGTAAAACACGTATATATCTCTAGAAAGTTGATACATTCCTTCACCTTCAATTTTTTCAAAATCATCATAAAAATCAATGTCGTGGTAACCTATCCGAAATTTTAGAAAAAAAAATTGTTGACGAATTGTTATTGGTTACAATTTCATAAATAATCCTGAGGTGAGCATAATTTTTTGAAGTGAGTGTCAATGATAGGAAATTTAAGATCTTGTAGTTGCTTCCCTCTTAACACCTTCCCAAAACACGACATAATTTCCTTTCCCCCTAAAGCTCTTTACAAATTGAAACGAGTTTTGAAAATTCCAAGCATCTTAAGTGAAGAATAATATTTTCTTTTCTTCTCTTCTCTTTTTTAATGAGAAATGGAAAACAAACAAATCTCTAGGGAGTCTAATTTTTATGACTACATGACTAAAAGAAATTGCCCCAACTTGGGTTGGAAGAGGGCAACATCATTTTGCTTTGAAAATTTTACATACTTCTTTCTAACTTGAGATCCTACTACAAATCTAAGTCCATATCCTAAATGATGAAATGATGAGAAATATTCTTGAAGGTAATTTTTTGTTCAAGTAATTTTACATTCATCCAAAGCAATGCAAAAATCATTAAAGCAATCATAATGTTATTCAATAGTGAAGTAGGGTGTCATTTCTATCCATGCATTAAGAGATACAAAAAAACAAAAGTTTCATTATTCATCTTTTGGTTTGACAATATAACCCAATTAATTTTTGTCTTTCTCAAACACATTCTTGATCTTGTTTTAATATTTTTAGTCACATCAATTTGTTTTTGTTAGTTCCTCACAATTGTATCTTTTTAGTTTAATTTTCACCAATTGAAAATAACATAATATTTTGCCTATTGGACTTGAGTAAAAGAATCCTTGTTGAATAATGTTATCAAACCTTCTCTTGTGACCAATTTTATGTAGTTTAGGTAAATGATAATAATCATATAAATGCATTCATGGTTGGGCTTCACATCCATTCATGAGTAGAAGGGTGGTCTTTGGGTACCAATGAATAGTATCAAATTGTGATGTCCATAGTCCACCCTTTCTACATGTGTAGACAAAAAAAACTATCCTTTTCAAACTCTTCATTTGCATTGATCAATATACTTGAGTTTTTCTTATTCAAACATATAATTACTCTTGTTAAAAAACAAAAAAAAATATGGAAAAATCCAAAAGAAGAATTATTTTTAATAATTATTTTTGCAAACTAATGAAGCAAATTAGAGGAGCTAATACTCCCATGCTCAAAAGGTATTATGGCTCCCTAGATGCTTGGAAGGGACTTATCATTTAACTCTAGGATTAGGGGTGCTTGAGGAGTCATAAGATAATTTTTTGTTTACTATAGGGGTTCCTTTTTTCAAGGATGCAAAAGGGACTCTTGTTGCATTGGTAAACAATGTTATGCAAGAAATAAGTAAGGTAGAACAACCCAATGCCATCAATCACCTAGTTTTGACATCCACTTGACCCTCCCATTTGCGCTAGTCTCCCACCTATTTCATAGAGTGTGTAAGTCATTTTCTTTTAGTAAGCAATTGGATCCTATTGTTAGATAATCATGACATCAAGTCCACGTTATGGATGGTTTAAGGTTAATAAATATGTAATTCAATAAATTTTTGATTAGTCCTAAAGGTTTTTGACTCTGTTTTCAACAAAAATGCTCCAAGATTGCCATTTCTAGTACAAATACCAAATTCTAGAAAAAAATCATTTTTAGACACATGTAACCATAGGATTTTGTAGTACCTTGGTTTGAGAAGATGTGGAAAAAAATTCAGAAATTTACACCTTGTGGATTGCAACTTACCATTTGAAGTGACAAAAATCCTTTTTTTGACCTAGCAAAGAACTGGGCAATTGGACTTCACAAGGTCACATTTTTATGAAAAAATGTCCAAAATGGTGGTACTTCATTGGATTTATTCTTCAAGGCAAGTTGGCTACATGCTTGAAAATTTTAGATCATTTGGAATTGTACAACATATAAGAAAAAAATAATAAATAGAAAGAAGTAGAGAATGATCCAAATTGTTAAGAATTAAGTTAAGGAATTGAAAAATGTCAATCCTTATGGTTGTAATATTATAATAATCAATCTATATTCTATAATTTTATTATTTTTCAAACAATATGGGGGATTGAGTTAAATAAAGGACTTCAAAGTTTATTTTAGAGGACAACATCGACAACTGCCCACAAATTTAAACTCCTCATAACTTTCATCTCATTAATCAAATGGAATGATTCAAGCTTTCCACATATATGTAAATCTAGAAAATCAATTTCAAATTTTTGTTTCTTAAAAAAGTGATTTTTGAAGATTTTTTTTGAGGTGCCTGGATTCCTCCATGACCAATGAAAATTCTATAGCATACCAAAAAATTTTAACCATGTTATCAAAAGTTATGAAAATTTTCAAGCATTAATGCTACTCCTTGTTCCCATCTCGTATGAAAATTTAAAATAAAAAAATAAAAAAATCTTTCGTAGTGAGCTACCCAAAATTACTATGTTGCCAGATTAACACAATTTAAGGCTTTTAGGGGTTAGATGGGCTTGGTTTTGAATAAATGCTTGTTAGAACAAGTTGTATCTTCAGTTAATAAAATAGATGCTTTTAGAATATTGAACTTGTGCTTTTCAAAAACACCCATCAGCCGTGTGATTAGGGTGGTGGGTCATTGATTTTGAACCTTCGTAAGACAGTCATGACACCCACCTTCTACCATTTTTATATTTTTGTGCCAAATATGTTTGAAAATTCATATCAATTTCAGTTCTTATCAGATTAATATGATTCCACTTGTATCTCAGTCAACTCAACTAATTCTTTCTCTTAAAAATACATGCAACAATAAGCACATTGCACAAGATACCCAGATTGCAATTCTGGGTGGTCACAGGCTGTAACGTAGTCTGCCTGTAACCCACCCCATTTCTTTTTTCTGGAAAACACTGTGTTTTATCTTAAATTTGTCCCACTTTACTACAGTTCCATTGGAGCAGCATACAAGGAGCCAGTGAAATTAGTTAAATGGAATTTGAATGGAATGAAATAAAAATTGTTTAATAGACGGCATTATGATGAGTTAAAAACAGGCATGATTAACGTGGCCCCAAGTTCCCTCCGAGTTCTCTCCGAGTTCCCCTGCATGTTCCCGAAGTGAAGCTGCACATGTGTGGCTCCACCTTGGTAGGAGTGCTAAAGACAGCAATGCACAGCCTTGGGGGGTAACGTTGGCCGAACTCCACCGAAGGCTCCAATCAGCACGCTCTGCTTGGCTATTGAAATTGTCAAGAATTTGGGACCCACATGCACCAAAAGTTTTAAATTTTTAAATTTTTAAAAAACGGTTGGAATTGAATGCCCAAATACTGTTCTGTAATTTAACCCTATAAGGGCCTGAAAGCCCTTTGCAGCCGTATAGTATATTATGTATTTGGTGGTATTTGATCAAGAGAACATTGACCAAATACTTTTTAGTACAAAGTAAAATAGTGGTCATGATAGTACGTAAATAAAAATGTACTAGTATGTCATGTGCTGATGCCACAGTCAAAATCAAAGTGAAAGTATTTTTCTAATTTTTTTGTTCCTAAAACCTTTGAAATTCAATAACTTTCACACCATAGACTCAAACACCACGAAACAGAACCCGTGCACCCCTCCTTGCTGAGGGCTTTCCGACGTTACCAAACACGTGGCCAAAGGGGTGCACGGTCTCAATGTAACAAACAAACAAAACAAAACAAACAACCTAACTTAAGGTATGGATCATAAATCATCTATTAAACCACAATTGAAGAGTTATAAAGCTAAATACATATTGTATAGAAGGACCCCAAGGGCCTTTCAAGGGTTATTAACTTACAATACACAGAGTGGAAAGAGAATTTGGTACAATATTGTTCTTTTGGGGTACAAATGAAAAAAAAAAGTTCATTACCAAATGGGAAGTACAACACAAGAAGGTAGTAGAATGACCCATTGTCGTCCCTTTAGATGTTGCCTATATTTAGATGGATCAGATTCACAATTGTTGGATTGCAATATACAACGGAGCAAAATGTTAGAGAGATGATACAACATGAAAATATTAGAGTTTTTCACACAAATTTCAAACAACTTCTTTACCAATAAAAAAAGACACATCACATATGGTCAAAGTAAAAGCATATAGCTTCTGTCTTTGAAAGGAGGACTATTCTAATATATTTGGATTCTAATGTGTTTTTTTGAACTCCCTACATAGTTACAATGGTAATCCAAATGTGTCTCTTCACAATGGAGAATATGAATGAACCTTTTGCCACATGTGTCAAACATATGGTGGTGTTCCTTGAAGTTATAAAATCGTGACTTCCCAATCCAATTCCAATCCTTTCAAACCTTAGTCCCACACTAAAATGCTAATCCTCTACAATTAATTGTTATTTCGTGAGGGTGTATGAGAGTACAATTGTATCCAACAATAGGGTTTGTGATAGAGCTTAGGTGATTTTGAGAATATGTACACCTTAATTCAAGCCAAGAGTTAGGTAGGGACTTACAAATGCATTGTTTTTCTTGTTAAATCATAGTTCTATTATAAAATTCATTAAATTTTTATATTTTATATTTTCTTGGAAACTAAAAGAAGATATTTAATACAAGAAAAATGTTTCATTTGGATATTCCATGAAAAAGTGTTAAAGGGGCAAAGTGTTTTTTGGTAAAGGTTCTAAAATCATTTCTTCAAAAAGTGACTAGCTACTAGAACTACAACTTTATGTAATTTTTGACTAATTTCTAGTACTCTTGAAAATGAAATTGAAGAAAATTTGAACTCTGTTTGCAAGGGTTCAATCAAAGGCATTTAAAACTAAAACTAAAACAACCTCTGTAATGGCTGAGATCTTGTCACTTTTTGAATTTCTTATGGAAAACATTCAATGGACTCTTGACCATATTTTAGGTTTCCATTCTTGTGTGACCTAAAATTCTTTTGAGAGTCCACCACCTTGGTTAAAAAGTGTTGCTATTTTGGAGGGTGATGGCCTTTGGACTTTGCCTTCTAGTTTGAAGGTTGAGAGATTGAATTCTTGCTTTCTTGCAATATAATTGGTGGGCATTGATGACCTCTCAACTCTTGGATATAGTATGAAGTATCCCTCACCACTGGCTTTGCAACATTCGTGGTGACTATGGGCTAGATCACAATTGATGTGTAATTTCATGTGTAGGAATTGGCCAAACTTTGGAGAAAAGACACAATTAGTTTTTCATAATTTTATATGGAAATGTACAATATTTGCAAGGGAAAAATTGGAATAGTTTGCTTGCAAAATTATAGAAAGAGAACCATGAAAAGTGGGAGGAACAAGCTTTTGATTTTTGGAAAACTAATTTTAATAATGGACTTTAATTTTTGGATTGCTTTTAGTTTGACAATAAGACAAAGTGACTACTAAAATATAGTTTTTCTTTATTCACAAGTTAAAGCTATTCAAAATTTAGTTTCTCCCATGGATGTGTAAACATAATGGAAGTTAGTGAAAACAATTTTGATTCTAGAAAACTTGAAAATTGTTTTCCAATTTTGACTCCACACAGATTTTTGCCCTAAATTAGATCAAATTTGTAAGCATTTACTTGAGTGAGGATTGAGGACCCTACAATTAGACTAATTTGTCATAATTTTGAGGGGGCTATTAGCATCACTTTGAAGATGAATGTCATAGAAAAATTTAATTGAAGATTAAATTTTGTGTAAATTGGTACAATACGATGTTACTTCAACCTAAACTAATCCAACATAGTGTGCCATTGGTCACATACTATTAGGACAAATTAATGTAGCATAAATGAAATATGGTAAAAAATTTCTTAACTAAAGATTTGAGCATGATTCCTATTATTGGATAGTAATTTTTTATTGGGTTTTATAGATAATAGATAATTTCAATGCATTTGAGGGGCATCATATGAATAAACTATTAATATTCTATGTGTTGAAAATAGATGTAACCCTCGCAAGGTTGTTAAGGTGGATGCCCTGTCCAACATGTATGTTTGGTTGAGTCCAATCCACTTGATGTGATAACCTTGCGTCAACAAATAGCCTAATTATTCTTGGATGATCCATCTAACTAGGAAAAGATTTTAGATCTTTATTATTAGAATATTCAAGTAACTTTTCCATAGACCTAGTACAAACTAATTGTATTGTATTTTTCTTAGTACAATGATTTATCCTATTGGTGAGATATCAAAATTAGTATTACTATAATTTTTCTCTATGTGCAAAATTTATGCAATACATTAAAATTTCAACCTATACCAATTTAAATTGGTCTAAAAATACATATGTTTATTTTAGTTATTACCTTTATATCCTATGCACAAGAAGACTTTTAACTAGTGTATGAGAGTGTTAGTGGAGGTAGATATTGACTAATTGAATGTGCATGTGGCGAGTATGGCAGATTTAAATTAGTGGCATATTAGGGAGTTCCTGCCTTATTTTATTCTAAGGGAGTTAGATATTGTTTTATACTTCAAATCATCTATCACTAATAGAAACATGTGTTATACAGACTAGATAAAAGACTCGTGAGAAGAACCCACATGATCAACTTCACTAGATGTAGGTCTTTGGGGGCATTTTATTTAAGCCTATGTGGCTTATGTTTCTACTAGTATATTATATATTGGAGAGTATAGGTAGGTGGGGTGATGGGGTGAGTAAACCCAAGACCTTTCCACCCAAAATCTCTCATCTATATTCTCCATAAGCTTTAAGAAAAAATTAATGTACTAATTCTAAAGATTTTTTTTGATAAAAGTGACTCCTAGAAATACCATTTTTTATTTGGATCTTGTTGGATAGTCATGGGGTTTTGAAAAAGTTGATTAGAAATATTGTATACTCACAATTTTGCTTTCTAGAATAGTTGTGGGGTTTATTGATTCATAGCTTTTGCACACTTTTGTTCTTGTGTTACATCGGGTTATTGTATACATGATTAGAGAGGACAATGCCTCAACTCAAAAACATAACCCCAAATCCCAATTTTTAAAATATTAACCTTGTCATGACTACAATAGTACGTGACAACGCAAGAATGCACCTTGGTGATAGAAGTGCAAACACAATGGAGAAATGACACTTGATTGGTGGTGCAACAATTGCCATGATTACCTTGACTAAGAAACGTAGAATGTGTTTGAGAGCACAATAAACATTGTCAATATGCTATATGAGGGCCTCAAAGTGACGTGCCTTATGAGGGAAACGAGGTAGATGACGGGTGCAATGGGGCAAGTTTTCCTTGCCATCTTGGCACCCATTTGCAACTTCCAATTGTTGCACCTCAATGAAGGGCGAATTATTGATGTTCTATGAGTATGATGTCAAAACATTAGGTCTTTTTTCTAGAAGACAAATCACTATCTACATGAGTAGCATCAACCATCAATTTAAGAGCATGATGTATTTTTCTTGCATGTGGTAAATCATTTAATTTATTGGAAAACACATCGTCAAACTTGTCTGCAAAGGGTCTAGCCTCTTATCATAGCTCGTACATTTCAATCACCTTATCTCCATGTCAAGGTAATGCAAGGCATTTAAGTCTTTTATAAAATAAATTCATTTCAAGTTTGCTAGTTTCTAACCCAAGCATGCACATCTTTCTAAAACACAAAATTTGAAACCCTCACCCTCGAATTTTCATTCAATTTTGGATAGGTATGTGATTAAAGAAATATTTTTTTTTACTTTGAGCACTTAGATGTCACAAATGGGAAAGGACTTAGTATTGTATGTTGTTCTTTTTACGCAAAGCTTGGCCAATTTTCAAATGCTCAGATGACCCCCCCACTTGTCTTCCCAAAGTCCTCAACTTTTTTTTCTTAGGGATGCATGTTAAATTTTTTTTTTGTGTTTGATTAATCTACTTTCTACACCACTCCAAGTGCACTTGAGGTCTTTGATTGCAAATTTGAATTCAAAATTTCCAAATTTTATTATGGAAGGTAAATAAAAATATCATGTATTTTCTCCAAAGAATAAAACCAAGGACAAGCAAGGGGGTCTGTTCACCTTGGCCCAATTCTAAAAATGTGCTTACATGTGAAGCACAGTGGGCAAAAAAAGTACTAAAAGACAAGAACAATTCCATTGATCACCAATGAGCATGAAAATAGGATAATTGGTTCCATTGATATCAATGCATTCTACACTGTGAAAAAAACATAAAAGTGCTTTCTATATTTTGGTATTGGTGAACACACACAAAGATAAATTTGAGGGCGCCCTTAATACATATGGAAGTCCATGACCAAGGAGGATTGATCCCTTCATTGCCCCAACCAAGAGTAAATGTAAATAATAGCCCCTTGTTTTATGTTGAGAAATTTTGTATTTCTTCACCTCTCCTTGTTAATATGGGGCCTTTGATTGCAAATATGAATTCAAGCGGCTAGTGGGCTTTGTATTTTATTCATTTGCAATGAAATTCCGTTTCATTAGTGACAAATTTTTTTTTCAAAAATTCAAACTTTCATCATGGGTTGCAAATAAAAAAATTCCTGTGTTTTTCCCAGAGGTAAACTGTGGGGCAATGAGGAGGTCAGTCAGTCCACATGGGTTACCGGTATAATTTGCAATTTGCACTGGGGTAAGGTAGATCCCCCCTTAACTTACTGGTTGATCACAGTGAGCAAATCAAGGCTGAAGAGTTCCCGATTTCGGGCCTGTCAGATCCGAGATTCTTCCCTTTTCCGCAGCTCCCCCCTCCCCGTCCATTACTCCCTTTTCTTCCTTATCACCCAATCGCTGCGCTTAATCCCGGCAATCAACAGTCTGCCTTTGTCTTTCCTGCCCGGAGCATCCAGGTTTGCGCGACGAAAATAGCGTAGCGCGAGCCCCAGTCAGTATCTTAGTACGTGGATGCGGGGAAAAAGTAATATGCCTTGCTTCACAGTTCATACACTTTTCTGGCACGAGAAGATTCATGGAGCAGTAGATTGTTGAACTCATCATTTCAAATGCACTGTAACTTAGTATCCCCAAAGCAGGCGCCCAATGGCACGCCTCGATCTCTCACCAGCGCCCCATGACGGCTCCGGCCTTCTTTATGAAGTGGATTCCGTCTTCCTGCCCTTGGGGTGACTTTTGTCGAGAAACCAGCTAAATTACGGTCGAAATCATTACCGGAGCTTCAAAATTCCACGATCAGATCACCGTACTAGGATATTCGCAGAGGGAGAATGGAATACTACGACGGTCTTTATTTACAGTACAATACAAAGCCGGTGACGGTTAACCCGTCACAGCCCGGGAGCAAAAATTATTCTCGGATTAGTAATATAATAATGAAAAATATTTATAGAGCCCACTTAAAAAACTAGTCCTTGGTGCCATCGGATACAGCGTAGTAGCTAGCCTACGTCTAGACATGGTGCAGAAAAATACTACTGTACTGTACATACATGAAGCAAAAGTGAATTCCACTTTATTACAGCAAGTGAGAAGTGAACGACTAAAAAAATGCACATGAAGCAAAAAAGAAGAGAGAGAAAGAGAGAAAGACGAAAGAGCAGTACTGTAGAAAGAGAAACGCATAATCTAACCCCAAAATCTGTCCCCGCTCCCCAACTCCCCAGCAACACCAAAGCCGGGGGTTTGAACCCCACGCCACTCTAATTAAAGCAAGTGCGGTTACACCTTACAAGACACAACAACAGGCTAATCAAGCTTAAAGGCGTCATTAGTGACATACCCCAAATAGCCTCCATCCAAGGCCCCGAGTCTCCTTCACTCTCCTGCATTGTAGTCAGTAGTGTCTGTCTGTCGGATCAGCTTGTTAATAAGAGCTCCCCCCCCGTCCAGTTCGGCTCCAATGTCCAGTAAGAAGCCTACTGTAGCAACCATCCCGCTCTTGTCCAGGGCACACATTCATATGCGCCCTCTGCAAGCAACACTTCCTTTGCAACATCGCTTCCTCTTCTTTATGATCAGCAGCGACGGCGAGGAAGAAGGAGCCTGCATGTGATGAGCGCCTAGCTTGTTGACTTGACTGCAGGAGGCCGGAGACGTTAACGTAGAAGCTGGTCCAGCTCGTGATGAAAGTGGGCCGCCCTCTTCACACTTGGGGTCGATGCGAGTTCGGTGCGACCGTGAGAACGCAGGCCTCCTCTTCGTTAGCTTAGCTGATTCCGCCTCGATTCATTCTCAAGCTTCCATTTTGTTCGGAGGGCTAGCTTTGGGTGGTGCGCCAGAATGCAGTAGAGGAGTTGAAGTTTGTGGAAGAATGTTGACTACTGTGTAAGTTTGTAATTGGAGTGCGGGCGATGGTTTCGAATGTTGGTGATATGTGTGTAGTGTAGCAAGCGAAACGAGTGGCACGATGTGTTTGCATTTCACGGAAGAGGCGACAAGAATGCGAAGTTGTGGGGAGCAGCAGCCAAGTCGGGCCGAGATGGCTGTGTGGAGTCGTAGTTCCATGAGCAATGGGGAAACAAGTCCAAGGCAAGTGACGGGGTACTACAGTAGCTACGGCCCTGCGGCCACAGTAGCAACCGCTGGTGCCCCGGGCGTGACGATGACGACGACGACGACGACGTCGTCGACGTCTTTCGAAACGACCTACACTGACGGCGAGGGCACGTCGAATTCCGGCTCGGATGTCACGCCTGCACTGGCGGCGAGCACCATTCCGTTCCAAGTATTGGCCGGCATCATGGCGCTTCCGGAGGAGGGCGATTCCCCCTCGCCCCTGTGGTGGAGGGGGGGCAGCGGGTACGACGCCCGCAGCAAGCAATCTAGCGAGGAGGACGACGAAGAGATGATGGATCATCGCGGCTGCAGTGGTGAAGACGAGATTAAGGAGTCGACGTCAAGCGAGGAGCGGGATCATCATCCCTTGAAGTCGGTGGGGTTCATGGACGGCTCCGTGCAATCCAAGCTGTGTCCGCGCGGCCATTGGCGGCCTGCGGAAGACGAGAAGTTAAGGGAGCTCGTTTCGCAGTTCGGGCCGCAGAACTGGAACCTCATTGCTGAGAAGCTCCATGGCCGATCAGGTGCGGAGAAATGTTCTCTTTTGCGTGCGTTCATCACATTGTAGTACTGTACTACGCGCGCCTACGATCGAATTACCTTTTTGATTGATTGAGGTATGGCATTGGGTGGGATTGGCGCAGGCAAGAGCTGTCGGCTGCGTTGGTTCAACCAGCTAGACCCTCGGATCAACCGGCGGCCGTTCACGGAAGACGAGGAGGAGCGGCTACTGGCGGCGCATCGCTTCCACGGCAACAAATGGGCCATGATCGCGCGCCTGTTCCCCGGTCGCACCGATAACGCCGTCAAAAACCACTGGCACGTCGTCATGGCTCGCAAGTATCGGGAGCGCTCGCGCTCGTCCGCGGGCCGGCATCGCAAGGTGCAAGTGCCCTCCCGACGGAGTGGCGGCAGGCGACCCAGCAGCAACAGCTCGTCCGCGCTCGGGTACCACGCGAGCTCGCTCCAGGCGTGGATCGAGAAGCACGCGCCACTGGCAACCCCCGACGATGCTGGTGCGTTCGCAGGAGCATCATCTCCTCCTCAGATGATGCAGCAGCACCTCCATGGCCACAGTCACAGTCACAACGGCAATAGCGTCGCGAATTCCAACGCACACGCGGGCTTCGCATTGCCTGAACCGCCTGAAACGTTCCGCACCTTGAACACACGCTGGTTGGCGCAGTCGGCGGGACTGTCTCTGCGAGGTACAGATTTTCATCTCCACTGTTGTAGGGTGCAAGGATTTTCTGCTCCTCGCCATCAGTGTAGAGGATGGTTCCATGTCCAGTGGTGTAGCATGCAAAGACATTTTCTCTTTGCAATCAGTGTGAACCATAGCTTCATGTCCGGTGTTGCAGCAGCGTGCACAGATTTCGATCTGCTCTTCGCAATTAGTTTGAACCATAGCTTCACTTCCAGTGTTGCAGTGTGCAAGGATTTCTGCTCCTTGCAATCCATCTGAAGGATAGTCGAAGAATAGTGTGATATGACCCAAAGAGAGCGCGCAATGAGTCTGAACTATAGTGTGACATGTTACAACGCTGAGTATGCAATTAATCTGAAGGAGAGTGTCTCATGATAAACAGAGATCAGAGCATGCAATGAGTCTGAAGGATAGTGTGACGTGATCCAAATAGAGCATGCAACTAGTCGTTAGGATAATGTGACGTGACACAAAGAGCTAGAGCATGCAATGAGTATGAACGATATTGTGACACGATAGAAAGAGATCGAGCATGCAAGGAGTCTGCAGCCTTGATTGAGAGCACGTTAAGAGCTTGTGACATTTCGCGACGGATTATGGTTGTATATGACATGAAGCGCCTACATAGTGATTAGCTTGAAGGCCACTCGATCTGTCGATCTAATTAGCTGTTACCCTGTGCAGATTCCATTCCAAACCCCCACATGGCCCCATTACTTCCAGCAACAATGGACTCAACCTTCGTGGGGTTCAACATGCGTGCGCCAGTAGGGCCATGGACACCATCCCTCCTCAACCCTTTCGCCACCCACCCCAACGAGCCCAGAGCGACCGTGGTGCCCTCCAGCTGCAGAGCAGAACTGCAGCGCCAGTGGGAAGGGGTTGTCGTCCCGACGGCGTCGCAATGTGAGCCTGCGACGACGGTGCGCCGTTCTGACGGAATGACCTCGCAATCCGGGACGCCGCCGTCGTCAGACCTAGGCTCGCTGCTGGCGTGGGGGAGAGGGCCAGAGCCGCAAGGCGAGCCTGGGCATGATACTCCTGTAGCCAGCCCCTTCATCGATTTTTTGGGAGTTGGAGGCGTTTGAGCACATGCATGATTTCTTACTTGTACAGGCAGGCAGGGCTCCGTAACCTCCATTCAAATTTAGACGGAGTATTTCATTTCGGCGAAGTAGTCACTATTGAAGAGTCTCACAACAGTGTCACAAGAGGTGCTCAAGAGGTGCAAATCATGGCCTGTTCCTGCCAGGAACAACAGCTTCAGAGGATGACTGGCTGGCTTCCTTGAGATCGATGCCATTCTTGGTGTTCATGCTTATGATGTGCAGCAGCTTCTCTCATCCTCAATTTTTGGGGTATTTTTTCCCGCATCTTTTCAACATTACATTCCAAGGGCGCATTGGCGTGGAGGGATCTGGTTAACTAGAAGGCGAGCGTCTAGTTGGAGGTTTGCAAGGCAATGATCGACTCCATGGAACCGTGTGCCCCTCGTCCTCCAGTTTTGATCTTAGAGGATGATGCTGCAACGCAAGTTTTTTTTGCTTTTTTTTCAATGGTTGCTCTGTGTGCATGTGTGCTCTGCACATGCACTACGCTTGGACATAATTGTAGAAAGATGACCATGTGCTCGCTACGATTGGGGTTTGTTTGAGATGTGGAGAGCGACATCAGTGGAGTTCTGGGATCATTCCAACCCGCATGTTAGTACTTAGCTTTTTGTAAACATATGTTCTACTACTTTTGTACATTGGTAGGCTGTAGAGAAACAAATGGGATCATGAGAGCCATGCAGAGGCTACGAATTTCTGCTCGGCGTAGTTCAGAGATTTAGCATGTAGCTAGACAGACCGACGGATCAATTGGAGCTGGGAGCACATGTATCAGTGCCCGGAACAAGATCAGTTGATGGAGCCAAAGAGTTTCCACGGGGGGTGGGCTCATTCTACCAGGAGTCACCAATTTTATGTACTACTGTAGTGGGCTGAGAATTTGGTTCAACCCAGTCGTTGAGAGCATGCAATAAAAATACCACACGTGTTTCTTGTATTAATTTTTGTTCTACAGTACCCCGTCAGTTTCTGAGTTTTAATGCCTGTGATTAACCTTACGCAAGGAGGTAAAGCCTGGTTCTTTCTATCGCTACCTCACAAAGTTGGGTGGAACAGGTTTGCTGGCATTTATGTACTTTTGATAGAGCCCTTTGAACACCAGACAGACAGATTTCTTGGGCTTCCCATTTGATTGACAGAAGTCAGTATTGCTTAATTCTTTCATGTTGGTCTGTTCTTTGGTGTCTCTCGGGATGATCACCTGTTTTGGTTTCGACGTGTTCCTTCTTATTTGGGCAACTTTTGGCTGAGATTCTCGTTACCTGCTCATGGACCTAGAAAGCTGACGATGGTTCAGAAACAGTCAAAAGGCGGGCTTGTTCACCGTCAGGATGAAACACCTGTGAAACTGCTGTAGTCGTTGTTCAAGGTTCAACCACCAACTCGCACTTGGAAAAGAATTGAAGGCCTTCGTTTGAAAAACTGTTTTGATCTCAAGAGTTAAGTTATGTAGTAGCAATCACAGGATCACAAATGTGACGGACGGAGATTGAAGATATACAGTAGCACCGTACTCAGTTAGTGTATGCCAACGTCTTGTGAAAAGAGGCGTTAACTTTGCTTCAGTAGTGATGAGGATCACGACGCAGCGGTGCCTTTCTCAAAAGGCAGGGACGCCGAAACTCCAGAGAAAGGAAGGGTTGTGCTCCGCATATGCTTTTGTCTGTTGTGCTCAATTTCTATTACTGGACTGATTTAATATTCTGATTGGCAAATGACAGTAGGTTTTAATGTAACAAAGAATCAACATCATTTGGATACCATTATACACAAAAGTTACAAAATGAAAGTAGATTTTAATGCACCGAAGAATGTATCAATTGGATCTTGTGTACAAAATTTAGCGAGGGATCAAAGTTTCTTTTTGTGGGTGTTCTAAAATCATTTTTTCAACTGCAAGTAAGGTAGCCAACCCATTTCTAATCACCCCCCCCATTTCCATTAAGTAGATTGTAGACTGCTTTCTTTCTGTGAAGTTGTGGCGCAGTTCCCGGAGTAGTTGTGGCGCATTATGATTGGTTGCAAGACTCTCAATATTGCAACCAGCCCTTGGTCAATTGCAATTAGCTTGTGGTCACAAATAGAAAGCTCTATACCACCATAAAAGGTTGAAGAGAATCTTCTAGTAAAAAATTCATAGAAATTACATTTAGTGTAATAAAATTCTAGAAAAATATGCAATCCTTCTAAACTCTATTTTTGCACATGGGAAAAATTTTGCATTCAAAAAACCTCTACTCCAAATATGCATAATTGCTTAAGTGGTTGGAAATGGGTTGGCTACCTTACGTATTGATTTAAATAGGAGTTGTACTTAATGAGCCATCATTTTGATCAAGTTGCACTTTGAGGTACGTGGTGCTTTGTGGTGTCCCTACCTTACACAATGCCAAGTGTCATGTCAAAGGCAATTGAGTCATTGTCTCCTTGGCTGTACTGATTTTATCCTATTAGTGTGAGTGACACTAATTTACTAGTTATAACATTGTAAAAGTTTTTAGTTAGTGCACATTGAGATACCTCTATATTGTACTAATTTTCACATCTTTTTGTATTCCTTTTGTGTTGTGCATAATTTTTTAGTGACACTAATTTTGAGCCCTTCCTAATAGGATAAATGAGAATCATCATAAGAATATTGTAACTCATGATTCTCTTCCTCATTTTAAACCCTTAGATCAACCAACAAGCAAAAGTGTAGACATTTTACTTGAATAGAACCACTAATATTTGCTCTTCATCCCTAAATGCCCAAGGCCTCTTATGAGCTTATTGGAATTTGTTCAAAACTAAGCAAAATGTCTAAGTTTTCACTAGTTTTATCAATTTTTTAAAATTTTGATCATACGAATTCAAACTAGTTGAATTAAGGCATCAAGTTTGAATTCATATGGTTACAATTTTGGGCTTTTTGCATGAAATGTTTTAGATATCTTCTACTCATCATACTCTATATATAAAGCTTTGTTGCATATCATTCTAATAAGTTTTGCAAAAATGAGTTTTAAAAAGATTTCAATGTAAAAAGAAAGCAACTGAAATGATGTTCTAGAAATAAATTTTAAAATTGTATTTGGTAAGATAGATTGATACCTACACAAAAACTTGAGCCATTCAATTTTGACTTGTGAGATGAAAGTTATGTGGAATTTTGTTTTGTGAGCAATAGAGGTAGAACAATAAGTGAAGTTGTTTGTTATACACATTTAAATTTTTTTTAAATCAAACAACATGGAATATATATTGCTTACTAAAATACCCTTGCTATTGGAATTGACAATTCCCATATTCTTGTCAAAGTTATTAGTAATTTAGTTTAGGATTTCATCGAGTACTACCCTCCACTTTATAATTATTTTAAAAAAGAATATGAAAGTTTTTTGTTTAATTTTTCTTTCATGTATTTACAATCCATTTTGCAACATATTGAATAAATTTCTCAATTTATACAATATGTGTATCTAGTTCTAAAATAGATGAAAGACAAAATTTCACCTTTAAGAAGGGCTTCAAAGAAATTACTACTTTTTAAATTTAGGCACATTGATCTTGCAATTGGTGGTGGTGGTGGGTCAATCTAAAATTTGGGTTGGATGTACTTGAACACTTTAACTATAAGACCTTGTGTTTGAATTTATTAGAGAATAAATATAGATTAATACTATAGCTTTACTTTGGATATGAGTATTTTATAGTAATTTTGGGCCTCAAATCATTCAAATCTTTTAGGGATTAAGGTCAACTTAGAATTGATTTACTTGGGAATTTTAGTAAGATACACCAACCTAAGATTGTCTGTTGCTCAAGTGCAACTTCTAGTATTCAATTCTATTGCCATGCTAATAATTAGTCTTAAGTACAACCCCTAATAATCAATCCAATTGCATCCTAATGTAGTGAAATTCTCATGGGTGGCATGAAAATAACTTGATTGTAGAATGGGGGTTGAAGAAGTTGGAATGGGGATGAAAAATCATGATTTTATAACTTCTAAGAATACCATCATGTAGTTTTTATATAGGGCAAAAGGTGAATTTATTATTCCACAATCTTAAGGGGTGCTTTTGCATCACTATTGCAATCATGCAGGGGGTAAATCCCTTAAGGATAATTTGGTCATTCTATGCCATTTGGAATTATGGACTATAAGTTCCTATGAAGTCAATTTTGAACGAATCTTTCTGAATTTTTGAAGCAAGGTGTGGACATCTACCACTTTGTTAGCAATTTTATCTCCCCATTGGATGCCTAGATCAAAAGTTATGCTACTTGAAGTTTTTCAGGCAAGCAGGCAACTTCATACAACTTGGACAAAATTCCTCTTCTATCTTTGAAATTTGGTAGGTATTTAACTAGCATAATATAGGATGCAATTATTAAAAATCCTCATGAGTAGTACTAAATCTCACTATAGGAAGAGTTAAAGTCTATTGATCATGTTGAAAAGGATTGAAAAAAAAATCTTCTAACTTCAAACACTATAATCTTTCAATTTGCATAGTCAAAGTTTATAGATTTTTTCCACTCATTCCTATAGTAGTTTACAATAAGTTTGTATAGTTAAATTTTAATAGAAAAATTTGAATTTTTTTTCTCATTGCCCTAGAAAGTGGTAGTTTTGGACAAGTTATGCCTAAGATTTACCCTAGTCCTTTAGAAGTTAAACAAACTACATTAGAGTTCAAGTGGATGAGAATAACTTAGTTTTCCTCAACAAAAATGAAAAGTTACCATTTATGTTTTTGCTTTGACCACCTATGATGTATCTTTTTTTACTCAAAAAATATTTGACCAAAACATGTGAGAAAAATCTCTTATTTGTTCTTATTGCCAAAAAAAACTATGAGTCAAATTATTAGTCTAAATACCAATATGCACAACAACCAAAGGGACAACAATGAATTATCCCACTTCACAACAAGAAGCATGTCGATCATTTTGCACTAAGACCATGGTTGCTCAAACTAACATCTCTATTTCAACAAAACTAGCAAAAACTAGTTGCAATGGAACATTGAACTTCAGAGAATATGGATTGGATAGCCAATCAAAATCTTACAAAACCAGATGAAAAACATTCAAGATGACATTATGAAACATTTGGGATGAAAATGTGACCATATTTGTGACATTGGGTCGTGACAAATCCCGTGACAATGTGTATTTAATATAATAGATGACACAAAAAAGTGTTCATTCATGTATGTCCAAAATAAATCCTAACAAATTCAAAGCTCCTAGGGAAGGGTTCCCAAGGACATCATTTCTAAACTTTTCGAGGGTTTGCTGCAAACCAACGTCAACATATAACTTAGTATAGTTACAGGAGTTTATTGCTGGTACGGATGTGGGAAGGACTCAAACACATATGCATTGTAATTGGATGTTTCCTTGCTTCAAAATGCTGTTAGTTGAATCATTGGGAAATGGTAAAGAAGAAACAATGGTCCTCATTCCTGAGTGAGTTGCACTTCAAGACACACTGAGGACTTGGCAATATTACCAGGTCCAAATGAATTGAAGGGCCAAGGTTCACTTCATCTAATTAATCTGTTTAGTTAATGCTCTGACATCCAAAATCTGGATGATGAACAAAGAGGTTCCGAGGGCTTTTTTTTTTTAACACAATTTTTTTTATTCATTCAAACCAGTGCTTTACTTTTTAAGAAACTAAACCCTCTGTATGATGAGTTTGATGAAATTCAGGGGTGAATGATACATATTCATGAAAATATATGAAGCAAAAATATGCAAAAATTTGTGAAAAGGATTTAGGTGCTAATGGGGTAATCATGATCGATGGAGAAGTGATGGTGACAAGAGCTTGAATATTGCTTTTAAGGTAACCCCACCTATACTTCAAAATAAGCAATAAGCAAGCATTTTATTATTATTATTATTATGAAATTGCTTCATTTTGGGTAGAACCTTGTTGAAAGTCAAATACATTTTAGATTACCTTTAGTTGAATACATTTGAAGGGCATTGTATGAATAAAATATGAATTTTCAAAGTGCTAAAGAATAGGTTATTTTTACAAGTGATCTTTAACTCTCGTGAATAGATACAACACATTTTAAGCTTAGAATCTACAAGGGATGGTTTTAGAAACGTTTTTCAATTAGGTATAGTTATTTCATTATACCTTACTTGTCCATCTTCAATAAAATTTGGGGAAAGAAATATGTGTGTGTGTGTGTGTGTGTGTATGTACATATATGAAATTGCATGTCTTTCCAATTCAAAACATCTCCATCGAATCTATTTCAAAACCTTCATTTTAGTATAGTACCAAGTGTGTTTATAGAGAAAGAATTGTTCCAACTTTCCATGTCATTATTCTATAACTAAAGGCTCATAATAAAGATTATTCTAAAACTAACCTGGAACAGCCCACCAAGAATGCATTGAATAATAGAATCTTGGATGTAAAAGCATTTCCACAATTGTACTTCAAAGTGGTAAGCAATTGCATTAGATGTGTTTGGGGTTTATAACAAGTTCTACTCTTGACAAGCCAATTCTAAGAGATTGAGAGGCCTCCTCAAATCCAACACCTAAGACATCAAAGCTCAAGGATCCTTGCACCTTCTAAACTCCCTAAATTGAAGATCTATTTTTTATTGCCTTTCTTTCTGGACCAAATTGACATAGTTGAGAGCATGTGGTAGAGATCATGACGTCAAAGACAATGCAATAGAGGGGAACCAAATGCATCTTAATCTTTGCAAGACTCTATACCATATGAGCCTAGAGAACTAGGTTCTAGTTGCTAGCTATAAGATCTAAACTATGAGAAATTTATGTATTATTAATAATATTTTTAATTTTGTTGATGGATCATGTTAGAAATTAAAGAATATTTTAGACATCTTTAGCTTGTATTTTGAACACCATAATTATGTAATATGAATATGATTAAAGTTGAATCCAAATCAATCCTAGGCTCTCAATTTTAGGCAATAACAAGTAGTAATTGGTTTTAGAAAAAGGTCATAATTAGATGTGGTTATGGTAAGGTATACTAAACTCACCTCTCTCTAAAGTAGGGTACATATTTGAGTTTTCAATGCACTAATGGTGCATATTTAGGGGGTAGATGCTTATAGAGCATGTCCAATGAATTCTGACTTTCAAGATTTAATAATTGAGATATTGTGAAAGAGCTCAAAAAACATGTATCAAAATGGGTAAAAAAGAGACTAAGGGTTATATGACCCCAAAGGTTCTAAAATGGTTCAAAAGTATGCACAATGATCATTTTAGTATATATATGTCGAATACTTTTGTCCATGCCTTAATTTTTTTGAAATGTGACTCAACCTTAATCCTTAAGGGGCGGATTCATGACCGTGGAAATCATCCCTTTTGGAACCATGTGACATCTTTGACTTTATAAAAAAACAAAAATACTCATTAGAAGTCAAACTATTGTAAAAGATTTCACCTTTTCACAACAAAATCCTGAGGATGAATAGTTACACTTCTATCCCACTAGAGGGATTCTCTATCATCCATCAGACACAAAACTTCCTTGTCAATATTTAAGGGTTAAAGTCACATCCACCCCCCTCGGTCTTGCTTCCAAGTGTATTTAAAAAAATTGTGACTTTTAGGCTGGATTGAGGCATATACACTTACATCATTTCTAGCTTGAAACCATGATCTACTAACATTGAACCATTTCAAAACCCTACTGGTTTTAGATCCCCTACTTTAGACATGGCTTTTGTTTTCTGTTTCTTCTTTCTAGAAAAATTGAATGAAAAATGTTTTGAAGTGTATAACCCACCCCCTTTCTTGAAAATCCAAATTAGTGCTTATTAGAAGGACATGGTATGTACACTTCCCCTTCCCCCCATCATGTCTTATGCTTCTTTTTCTTTTTCTTTTATTTCTTACCTTGTTTTTTTGAATCTTTGTGTTGCTGGAAAGAACATACAGATGTACCAACAAGTGTGTGAAAAAAAGAATCTTAGACCATTTGGGAGGTTTGGACTCCGGGATTTCTCAGCTTCAGTTCTTTGACTTTGATAGTAACATATTCAAAGAGTACAAGACAGGGTGTAAATCATATTCGCTATCTACTGCAGTGAAACGTACTATTACCCATCCAACTCATGTACAGTACAATGCCTGAATTCAATGCAAGCTACCAAAACATTGCATCTGTTCCCAGTGGCTTTTTTTTATTTTTATTTTTATTTTTTTAACCCTTGCTCTTGTCCCCATGGAAATCATCTTTTTTGGTACCCATCTGCGAATCATTCACTTAAAAAACAAACCAACTCAGGAACATTCATTGGAAGTAGTCAGCTATTATGCAAGACCTCCCCTTTTCCACACAAAATCCCCAAAGATGAACATCTGCACTTTTGTCTTATTACATCGAAGGATTCTCTATCATCCACCCAACACTTTGTGTCCGCAACGACGGTACGGGGTTAACAACAACTACTACTTTTCTTTTTTCTTTTTTCTTTTTTCTTTTTTTTGGTTTGGTTTGTTTTGAACCCACCAAAGGAAGATATTTTTGTTCCATCTCGTTCTTTCATAGAATGTTGGTTGGTTCGTCATTTGTAGGAGGGTGGGCTCTCCAGCCATATCATCTAGGAGTTAGGGGAGAATAAATGTTGGAAGGAGTATCAAGATATGGCATGGCTTGTCCCAGGCAACTCGTCAAGCGTGATGTGTCCTTTTTTGCATATGGGTACTGATTGAGTAGCTTTAGCTCATTAGTCCGTCCATCAGTTCATCCCTCCATCCTGACTAGTGATCCCCAAACAGGTTTACAGAAATTAGCCAAATGTTCATTTTTCAAAGATTTTTTTTGGAATTTAACACTGAGGGCATGATGAAATTAATTAAGTAGCAACCAAGCAAAATTTAGCCAGTTTTGGGATTGCTGGTCCCAATGTCCGGGAAGAACCGGCGGCTAGTTCAAAGTTACCTGGTGGAATTAGTAAAAAAATTGGTTGCAATTTGAAAAGATCAGCTAGAAACTGGTGGAAAAAAAACAAAAACAAATTGATTTTGAATGGAAAATAGAGAAAATAACCAGACACTGTACTTGAAAAACCGGTTCAATTTGGGAATTGAAGGAAAATAACCGGTAAAACTCAAAAAACTTCCCAAACGCTGGCTGGTCCTGACCAGTTTAGCATACAACCTCGAGAATCCCCCACCAGACCAGAGAAGCATTCATTCATTCAATCACTCACTCACTCACTCAGCTTCAGCTGTGTAGTTGAGTACCCACATTGAAGACGACCTGCTTGAAAGTTCTGTTGCAGCACTTCAAATCAATCCAATCCTGCCCTTGCCTTTGCTCTTGCCCTTGGGGGATTGGGGTCTGGGAGGAGGAGTACAAGTACTGAACAGCAGCCTTGTCTCGGGGATTGGGACCTCCTTTAAGTTATTGCCCCGGGATGGCGATGCTTCACCCGCCATGGAAGACTGGCCCTTGAGTTCAGTCACCTGCTTGCCTGCAGTGGGTGATTGATTAGTGGGATTGATCAAGCGGAACTTTCATGACAGGCCCGGGCAAGGCAGGAGGGGACGGAATGGGAAGGGATGGGGATGGGACAATCGACTGGACCAAATAGAAGCGGAAGACGGACAGACTCCAGTCAGCTCAGTGCAGATCAGATAGGGACACATGACCAGACCGGATGGGAGGTGGTCACTTTTGCTTTTTGAGGGGGGTTCTATTCAACTTTTTCTTTCATGCCGGTTGGAAGTTAATGAACTCACTTTGTGAAGTTCAGCCTTTTATTAACCCCTAAAGGACCAAACAATGGGGTTTTTTTGGCAACATCGTGATTTTGGGCAACTCACAACAAATGGAAAAAATCACTATATTATTTGAATTTTTTTGGGATGTGGGGATGAGGAGTGCCTTGTTGCTACACCAAAATCTATTACAATTGGATGTGTCCACGAAGAGTTATGGGGGGAAATGCCATTTTTCATGGACATGGGATATTGGGGTAGCATGGGCTAGGTAACTTACACTACAACAAAATTTACACGACAATGCTTGGAAAAACTTGGGGCAAGGCCTTAGGTAGCCTCTCACCCCATGGTTTGATCAGGGTACTTCTCTAAGAGGTTTTTGAGACTAAAAAATTTGACACAATGTATGCAACGATGGTGGCAAGAAGTAGTTGCTTTGTAGCTTCCTTTGGCCTAATGGGGAGGTTACTCCTAATTGCCACATCTACAAAAAAACAACCCAAAGAATCAATTGAATCAATTACCAATTTGTCATTGGACTAACTACCATCCAAAGAAAATTTGATATTAAAATGAAAAAATTGTTTCTTTGACATTTGTAGGAATGAAGTGTGGAGAATTGCTTTTCATAATCAAATTCATTTTTGTCATATATCCTCAAAGGATATAGGATAAGTTGAAGATGAGAGCTTGACCACTCATTGTTGAAACATAGGAATGATGTTCAAAGTAGAATTTCAAACTTCATTTTGGCATAGTAGAATAACTTATACTTTCAGAAAACTTTTGAACTAGAAAAAGTTGGAAAATCAAGATAAATTTCATTTCCAAAAGCCCATTTGTGATTTTAAGCCTCAAAAAAAGAGTTACGGACAAAAGTCAAAGAAGATATTTGAAAATGTCAATGAAAATGTCCCTTCCAACCCCTCTATCAAATTTGTTATTAAGTTTTGATTGGAGACTCAAAATCTCAAATAGATTTTTTGGATATGAAATTTAGCATGATTTTCTAACTTTTCTTTGTTCCAATTTTTTTGGAAAAAGTTATTCTACTATGCCAAAATGAGGCCAGAAATTCTAATTTAAACACAATTTGTACTTTTCACTCAACTAGGAGTAGTTGAACTCCTAGTAACTCTAATTTGCATATCCCACATACCTCCTACCACCCCACTTGTATAAAGATATTTTCTTCCCATCTTCAATCATATAATGTACTTTGCACTATAAGCTATGGGAGATCATTGCCCAATATTTTGTTATCATTGACATTTCATGTTGAATATTCTAAGACAATAGTTCATTGAGCCAAAGGAGCATTTTCAAAATTGAGGGAAAGGAGAACATCTTCTAAATCAAAGAGAACATGATCTAGTGACAATCATTTGTGATGAGTTGAGCTTCACTAACCCTGAACCAACTCCCTCCCATGCTAGGCCCAATATATCCTATTGCTCTTCACTTCCTCTTGGACATAGATTGATCAAGCATGCTAAGGTTCAATATTTTGGGCGAATTTGATTTTTATTGTTTCCACCTCTATAACTAGCTGATATCAAGAACTCCACCATTTACATTTTGAAGAAATTATTGTATGTGCATGTTATAAATTGTTGAAAAAAAAGCTTTGTATGAGACTTTCATTGAAGCTAGTTCCTTATTGGAAATTTTGGCACATCTTCCCTAATTGAAAATGTTATAAACTCTTTTTTGACATGTGGCCAACTTTATCAAAAAAAGCAACCAAAAAAGTGAAATTAACTTGTGCAAAAGCCTTCATAAATCAAAGTTGCTTGGAATTTGGATGCCTCCCAAAAAACATTTTTTTCAACTTCAAACACTATAATATCACAATATGTATAGTCAAAACCTCCCATATTTTTACTACAACATAATGAAGTAGTCTACCACTAGATCTTATAGTTAAATGCAACAAATTTTAATTTGTCATTTTTGAGGAGCCTTTGCCATTATAATGGCCCATTTTGAGTGTTTTTTGGTAAAACCTAGTCCAAGAACTTTAGAGGTTAAGGTGAGTGAGCTCATTACATGATAATGGGAGCAAGCCTATTGTGGATAAAATTATATTAGTGGTGTACTTTTTAGATCTTGAATGTACACCACTAATATAATTTTGCCTTGCCATGGACTTGCTCCCTATTTGGCATGTCATGGGCTCACTTACCTTAACCCCTAAATGCCCATGTCTTTCCAAATATGTTTTGACTATGTAAAAAGAGTAGGGGCTTATAGTTATCTCTAATTAAACAAATGATTTTTTTTCCCGAATCTAATTGTATAGATATTTAAAGGGCTAACTTACTAGTACGCATTCCAATTTTGAGTGAAAAATTGCATAGGAGTTTTGAAATTATAACAAGAAAAAATTATCTTTTCTATTTTTAGTATGCAAACCCTCCCCACAATGTTTCAAAAATTTGCATATAAAAAGTTTTCGGGGATTGGAGGTGACCTAAAAAACTAAGAATTGGGTTAGTAGATGAAAATGCACTTTCAAAAACCTTAAGTTCAAATGAAGAGCTATAAAACTCATTAGACAATCCACCTTGCAATTGTTGAAGTGTAATTTTTTTTATAAGTAGAAATTGCACCTGACTCCAAATCAACATTTGCATGCTTAAATTTTCAATGGTGAAAATCATGAAAACACTCTACTCTTTCCATTGGGATCATTTTAAAGCAAATGTATGAGTACAATTCTTTAGATCTTAAATCTAGTGAAATTAATAAACTTTGCACAAAGCTGAGAATGAAGTATAATTAGCAAGATTTACTCTTCCAGTGGTGGTACACATATGCCCTTGAAAGACCTCTTAGAAATTAAATATTTACCTTTTTTAGTGAAAAATAAAAATTTTCAATAATTAACCTTCAAAACTACCCAATTTTTTTTAAATGGTCAAAGGAATTTAATTGCCTATACATAAACAAGCTTGAAGTTTCAGACGGACCATATATGGTCAGTTGGGCACTTAAGAGATAATTCCTTTGTAATGAGGGCTCATAATAAGATCATATAAGGTAGGAGGCTTGAAATTTGCTTGGGCATTCAAAAGCACCTCTATAATTAGCTCTGAAATGGACATGAGATAGTCTTGAAACTAACCTCTATAGTCATTAGATGGATTAAGAAAAAAAATATTATTTATTGCAAGAGCCAATCATTGTCCTTGCTTTCTCCATCCCTTTTTACAAGTTGCAAGTGAACAATTTATGGAAGACCTAGGGTCATAAATAAAAGCCTATGATACATCTCTTTTGAAAATTCATAACTCATTCAATAATGCTTCAAAAAATATGAAACCACTTATGTTATATTCTAGATCTACTTTTCTTTGTTTGAAAAATGATTTGAAAATATTCCCATTGAAGAAAATACATGAAAATGTAGATGAGCCTTTAAATGAGTGGCGTAGGAGCCCCCTACCTTACATGTTGGGGACTATTTGCATGAGGGTGTCAAACTCATTCTCTGACTTGGGTTGGATGGCCCACGTAAGGTAGCCGAGCCATTCTCAACCCCCCCAATTTCTAGAGTAGATGTTGATCTATGTTCGATCAGCTTTGGTTTTGGTGATAGTTCACATAGAGCAAGACCATTACGAATAGCAGAAATATCCAAGAAGTATACATTAAAAGTATAGAATGATCACAAGATGTACATTGAAAGTCACAATTGTCACTTACATCAATTTTGTAACTAGCTTTGTCACGCCCCTTAGTGACACTTACCACCTTAAGTTCACCTTCTAGTGCTTTCCCAAGCACTTAACCCTTTAGTGACACCAACACTATAACAAAACATGGTAAAAAACGTGTAGTCAAAATTGAGTAAGGTTCTTTTTGCCATGTTTTCATGCAGGTCCACTACTCACACAACCAACTTTTTTTGCAATTTCCTACTACAATTTCTGGAATTTGGGAGAATGTAATATACCATTGGAAAGGTATTGAAAATATCTTTTCAATGGTATATTACACGCCCTAAAATTCCAAAAATTCCAGTGGAAAATTGTAAAAGAAACTAACAGCCCACTATACACACATGCACAAAAACGTGGCAAAAAGAACCGTAGTTGATTTTGACTATGGGTTTTTTTTACCATGTTTTGTTATAGTGCAAGGGTCATGCTTTCCTAACATTGCACATGCTGCGCACCCACAATGCTAGGTTCTAATTCAAGTCATGGGGTTCTCCATTCCTCCGTGACTCCTAACACTTTCCTTCCAATATTTAACTCCTACAAGACACCGTACATGTCATTTGATGACACAGGGTAGAACTTCCATTGATGTCCAAGCACTTGGTGGAGACACTACTCCCCATCGGTGCTAACCACCCTTGAATAGGACCCAATTGCCTACTAGGCCCAACCCAACTTATTTCAGGACTCACCAAACGGGACTTACATCATGGCCTAGTGTGGAGTGGGACATCATCCAACCGGTATCAAGGAGTGAACAAACACTCTATGGTAACACACAAGTGGTGGTGAAGCTCCAATACTAACCGCACCGCCTGGGGCTACTTTGGCTCACCATGGCACCATCCGGAAGTGAAGAGGGAGACCACCCCTCCTCATAGTACTCTCTATGAGATTTTGCACCCCCCCCCACCCCCACCCCCACCCCCATATTAGAGGTCACCAAGAACCCCCAAGATGCTCCACATCTTGGAAGACCACCCAATTCTAAGTGATATCCCTAAAATTGAGCTCCTAAAGACTCTCAATCTTCCCATCAGAATAACTTTTAGCTCTGAGCTCCAAATCCCAATAGCAAGCCCATTTTCATGATCTACATTTCCCATAAATCACTGTGAACTATTCATTTTTTCCAGTGTCACAAGTATTGAGGAAGTTGTGGCCTCCAAAGGTACAAGTTCCTCGAGAGGTGTAATTCTCCGGGACTCCACCCTCTTTGGAGGCCCATAACTATTATCTCACATCTCATTCCCCCATGAGCCTTAGCATTCTATAAATTTTGTCTCCTTAGCTTTCCAATGATATTTGGCATGCCCTATTTGGCTCAAGGGAATCCTCCCAAAACTTGTTTCCCATGTCCCCATGCCTTGGGACGTGGCCGGGACACTGCCAACTTTGAGGAGCTATAAATTTTGACTCCCAACACATATTCTAACATTCTTTGAACCCATGGATGCGTCCTCTCACAAGCTTTCCAAACATGTGTGACACGCTGTCTAATTTGTCTGGATCAAAGCACTACAATACTCTGATCGTTGGGGACTTCTAGTCCCTCTCACCCCATCTCTTGCAAGGCTTGGGGAGTCACCTCCAACATCCCCCTTGCTCACCAAGGTGGCACAGGCACACCTCTTGATGAGGGTTGTGACAAACTTATAGTCAGAAATAGAATGACCTATATAACAAGAATAGCTTTCATAGAATCTTCATGAAAAAAATTCTTGGTAATTTCATTTTTGAGGAAAAAATTGTATAAAAAATTCTAATCCTTTTAAAATCTATTTCACTACATGAAGAATTTTTTTCCCTCACCAAACCCATCTTGTAGCTATGTTCAAATCTTTAAGTGGTTGGAAATAGATCATAAGCTTCTAATAGCAAAAGAACCTGAATTTCAAAGATTTTCATATGGAGTTTTGATTTTCTGAAATATTCCTTCAACTTTCATTTGCACCCCATTTGGGGGCTTATTTTCTATAAAGTATTTTCCTTTGTCATTACAATATAAAAGGGTTTTCTGTGGAGTGAATGTTTAAATCTAGAAGCTTGACATGGAGTTCTAAGTACAAATAGTTACCTTTAACCATAAGTGAAAATTTACACTCAATGTTTATCTCTTAAATGTCAAGGCATTTTTTAAACTTCTAGGAATATGTTCTAAGCTCAAGCAAAAGTTAATGATTTGATAGATTTTTCACTATTTTTTTTCCATTTGTAATCATATGATCTTAAATTAGATGTGTTATGGAACACAAGGGAATAGAAATGACAAAAATATTACATATTAATTGAAAGATTATTACATTTGATCTAAGCAAGATAGAAAATTGGAAATTGCTAAAAGTCTTTCAATCTTCTGTTTATATTTCAAATCTTATATTATGGTTCTCTATTTGAGGTGAAAGGAAATAAAACCAAAGTATAAAATGCACAATTGTAGTCACTTTGCTAATTTATAATTACTCTTAAATCAAAATATCAAGTCAATTTTCTTGATATACAAGGTAATTTCAAAGTTTCCACAACCTTATTTGAGAATTTCTAAAAACTAGAAACTTAATGAGTGGTTGGTGGTTTTGTATTTCACCTCTTGCAATGAAATTCCGTTTTATTTGTTTAAAAACAAACAAACAAACTAGAAACAACATGTTGAATCACCTTTCGAGACAAGTAATTATTTTTTACAATTTTTAAAGACTTGATTTTCTTCTAATATTCAAATATTCAAACTTGATTTTGATGATATACGGAGATACTCTTAGTTTGAATATACAATATTATTAGCTTTGCCTAATATCAACACCTATAATATGAACATGAATGGTGAAAAGACAAGTTTGTAAACCACCACAATTGGAGTAGCCATTGAATTTATGTTCCTATGTAAATCAAGTGTACTCATTGTACTCTTGGTAGCATGTGCTTTGTTTGATTATGAGTGATTATTCTATCAATTATTCTTATTCTATTCAAATAAACTTCAAAAAATGAATACCTCTCCATTCCTGAACCAGAGTTCTCCACTTCTACTTTAGCAAGCCTTCTCTTTGTATGCAAAGAAACACACATCATCCATGACTAGCTAGTAGAAAGGGGTGTCCTAAAGCACCAAACTCTTGACATTTGGAGCACCAAGCTACAAACGCCCTTTCCACTAGTGCATTCATCCACATTCCATTGGTTTTTTGCTTCACCTTAGTAGGACATGTCTTTATCACCAACATAATCAACCAAAAGTTATAAGATTCTTGAATGAACACATGCATTCTTTGTTTCTACAATGTTCGTGAAAATCAATCATCAAACGTTTTTCATCCTCAATGTCCTTCTTGGGTTAATTGCATTGAATGACAATAATGAGTGTGCATACCTTATAAGAAGGTCTTTATTTCATTCCATGTCACTTCCACATAAGTATATGATGTGTATAAGCGACATTAATAAGATGAGGTAAGCATGCCCATCACCAAGTAGATTTGCTATCTAGATATCTTGGAGAAGCTATTCATCCACTTGTGTACTTTTCAAACATTGAGAAGTTTGAGAGAAGCCACTCTCAAGTAGAATCACTTGAGACATTCCAACAAGACATGGATTTTCATGTGACTGATTTTTCAGAGGTTTGTTAGGACAAAATTGGTAAAGTGTGGGTAGCCCCATGCTAAACCCCACAGTGACGTGTCCCCTTCCCTCCCTTCCCTTCCCTACTCTTCCCTTCCCCCAACTGACGTGCCCTGTCATGATGGCTAAAGGGTTGCTAGTAAGATTGTGGGAATGGGTGGATGGCTGACGCAAATGGGAGGATCCCGTAGATGTTGGATTTGGGTGACTGACTGCATTGGGTTGTTCTCCCCTTTTTAAGTGTGCAATGCAATAAATAAAGAACTCGCTGCACTTCCATCTTCCTTCACAAGTTGGTCATGTCCCCATTGGGCGAATTAAGTTAGAATTATTTGGGGGAGAAACTCATGCACACGGCAGCTCAGTTAAGTACGGTACTACTGGCGGGGATGGGCCAGAGCATAAGACACAGATTTTCTTCTCCACCCATTCAAACAAATGAGGGCGTTTGCCCCCTCGCACAAAGTCAAAAGTAGTTTGGATTTTATTCCCCTTGCCCAGAACCCCAGATAGAACAACCATGTGACTGACTTCCCTTCGCGTGGAATCAACTCCCTTTAGACACAAGTAGGCATGGGCCTGCCGTTCATTTACTGTACATATGCACACTCGAAATCCCTAATAAGCATTATTCAAAGCATTGGATATTGCCCAAAAAATGATAGACAACAACTCGTACTTGGCATAGAAATGCCACCTAAGTTAGGAGCCTTTCTGTTGGGAAAGGCCTTCTGTGACTCTGCTAGTTTTGGGAGGGGAGGGAAAAAACAATTAAAAAAACTAAAAGAAAAATTGTCAAGGACATGGGACACTTCTGCACAATTGGAAGCTGTCATAAGCACTTTAAAGCATTTGATATTGACAAAAAAAAACATGATAGACAACAACTTGTGTAAAACTGCCACCTTGTGACCTTTCTGTTGGGGAAGGCCTTCTGTGGCTTTGCTTGTTTTGGGAGACTGGGGGACCTTAAAAAAACTAAACTTTGTCAAGGACATGAGTCACTTCGGAGCAATTGGAAGCATGTTTCAGTGATTTCTTTTGTGGTAAGTTACTCAGCTTGATGCTGAGATGCAGCCACTCAAAACATGAAGTCCTGCAATTGCAAAATGTAACTTAACCCCTAAAGGACCATTGTCCCCTCGGGGGACAAAATGGATTTCGGGTAGATTCCTATGACCTCAATTTTTAGTCAAACTTTTTGAAACTTTCTCATAAGATAGAAAAACTGATTAGCTTCGTGAGAATATAATTTTTATTTCAATCGGTGCCCGGGAGCAAAAGTTATGCCATCTTAAACATAATTTTCATGTCACCGGGCAGAAAAATAAATCCACAAAAAATTGAAATTTAATTTTTTCATTTTTTTTTCTTATAGATTATATTTTTGACTACATGTGAAGCTTTGATTCATTCCATTTGGATTAGTAATGTGAAAGTTATGAACAATATTGTTTTTCGGGCAATATGAGCATCTTCTTGAAAAAATAACTTATAGGATTCATTTCTGAATGCAATTTTCACAATTTTTCAAAAAAAATTGTTTGACAAAGTTAAGTTTGTTTGCTAGAACAATCCCACAATTGGGATTATTGAGTTTCCATCCCATCTCAAAGCTATTAACGATTTAGTTTTTCATGTAATCTTAGACCTACTTCTACTTAACAATTTTTTAGAGAATGAGAATCAAGAGTTTTTCTGTTGAAGTTTTTTTCCTAGAATATCAACTCAATTCTTCAGCACAAAAAATTTTTAATTCACAGTCCATAGTGCAAAAAATTTCAATAAAAGGTGGTCAAAGTCATCTGAAATTGCAGGCCAGTGTTCAAAAAATTTTCTTTTTTCAACTTTGAATGCTAATATCTCTCAATCTGTGCGGTCAAAATTCATGAAATTTTTACCACATGTTCTGAGACAAGTAAAGTACAAGATCCAACGGTTAGATTTTCTTAAAGTATTTTTTTTGGATTTTATGGGTGAACGCAGCAGAAATGGCAGTTTTGAGTGGTTTTTGACAGAAAAATGGCCTTGGTCCTTTAGGGGTTAAGGTGAAACAACACATTGTGGTCATTGTACTCAGAATTAGGAGTTTGCCCTCATGTCATTGCTGAATTAAAAAACAAAAACAAACAAACAAACTTCCCACTTAAAGATAAGAAATAGCTAGAGCAATAGAAATTATTATTTTTTTAGACAAAGTATGAATTTGCTATGAATTTTTGAAGTGTTCAACCCATCATGGTCCAAAAGAGTCCTTAGACTTCCTAGAACCAACAAAATTTGGATTCATAATGCTCATTTTTTTCACCATAAGTAGTCACAAGATTTTCTAACACGAAAGGCTTAGGAAAGTCACTTCCTAGAATGAATTTACACTAAAAAGCTAGAAGCTCCTAATGAGGTCACTAATCACTCCATTATTATTAGGTAGATATTGGTAGTGTCCCAAATCTCATTTTTTAATTTTTTTGTTGTAATGAGGTCATTTCCTAAGTGCTCAATATGGGAACTTCAAACTGCAATGGTTTGTTCTACCTTAGTAGCTTCCCAAAGCACCACAAGAAAACAAGAAGGGAAGTGACATCTAAAAATGTAACAATGCCTAAAAGTGACACTTTTTTCTAGTCCCACTATTTTGAAGGTTGAATGACCCCCAAAAATTGATGAAGTTATTAGCAAACTCAATAGAAATGCAACCCAAATGGTTTAGTAATTTTCCAAGGCTCTAGTAATATTTTACAAATTTTCAAAGTTAAAAACATAGGATTGCCTATACTTAAGAATAGACTCACCTTGAATGGACACCCTTGAAGCATGAAATGCCTCAACTTTCATTGGGTGTTTTGAAGAACTCCCTACCTCTCATTGTTGCTTTTCTAAAGTTGTATTGGTTTTGAATTAACTTTTATATTCATTTAAGGTCATTTTTTAGGTGTCTAAGAACAAAAAAAAGTTGCAATCAGGTGCTTCTACTTTTCAGTTTGAGAGCCTCTGGTCGCCTGTTTTCTGTCACCCGGGACTTGCAGTTTGACATTTTATTCTCCCCGACTTGTTATTGTAAATCTGGCTTTTGTTGTTGTTTAATTTAGGGGGCCCAGCGCCCCCGCCCAGTCCATCGTGACTTTCACCAGGTGCTTCTACTTTTAAATGTTGACCCCTACTTTTGAATCGAAAAATGAGCAAGTATAACATCCAAAATGGAGAGTAGCAAAAGGAAAAACAAGAAGATGGAGTTGGGATCATTCATAGTAATGTGGAGGTGACAACTTTGAAAGGAGACATTTTTTGGTAAAAAAATTCTTTAAATTAAAGCAAGGTTTAGATATTATGAATGTTTTTTCTAAGTATGCATCAAATGAACTTTGGGATTCAATTCAATGCTACAATTAGTACAAAATGGAATCTTTTTTATATTCATATATTCTCCTATACAAATTAAAACTTGAAAACAATGACAAATCCTACCTACAAACATCCCTCTACAATAAAATAGTACCTCAAACACTTTCATATAAAATGCTATGCACATACACAACAACATATTAACCATTTGCAGTAAATTGATTATGTCACATATAAGTAAAGAATAACAATAAATCGAAGCATCCAAGTTGGACTAATTTTATGGACAAATTAGTCCATTGTAGACTCCGTGCTTAAGGGACCCCCAAATATTGTGTTTTTTTTTCTACTTTTTGGCTCATTTTTCTTGACGTATATTTCCCACATTGCATTACCCATGGAAAAACTAAGAATTCAAAGTTGAGACCTTGGCCTTCATGCTATGAAACTCTAAGTTCCACTATAATATTCTTTATTCACCTTCTACAACCCCAGAAAGCTAGGATCCAACCTTGAAATGAGACTTGGAGAGATAGGACATGAAATTGACGGAGTGTGAACCCATTCATTTTTGTTCCCATATCCATCATTCTCTTGCGCACCCATTGAAACCTTTTGTTTCTGCATGATGACAAATATCCCACATGAAGATATTGAAAAGAAGCACGACAACAAGTGTACTATTCACCAAATTTAGTTTAGATTTTGAATCTTTGATAAAGGATATGAGCAACTTTTTGACCTATGGATGGTCAACTAACTTAAACTTAAGTTTCCTTGAGAACTGAATGGAAGTACGTTATGTCACTCAGGCAGGAACTGGCAAATTTGCCAAAGTAAGCTTAGTTTTCATCTGACTGATGGAATTTCAAAACAGGGGACAGGTGAGCAAAATCCAAACTGATGGCCTTGCAAAGTTCAAAGTGCACAATGATTTAACAAATTAGGTTATGTTCACACTTGGTGTCAGTGGTGATGTCTGCAATGTGAATCTGGTGCAAAACTAGGTCTAAATTCATTCCTAAGACCCTCAGTAACAACACTCTTTAACACTAAGTGAGAACATACCTTTAACTTAACTTGTAGCCCCATTCAGATCTTGAAATGTGGTGGTTTTGCACCCAATCAATTGAGCACTTGCTCAGGCAACTTTTGGAAAGGGATGTTGGTCAGTAATTTTTAATTTTTTTAGTTTTTATGAAACTGAATGATCCTTTCATTTCAGTTGGTGGGTGGGTGTACAAAAGAGGCAGAGAAAAAGGGCTGCTCCCATCCGTCTGCAGACTTAACTTGTACATGGAAAAACTTGGAGTTCGTCCATGTGTTTCAAGGGGAAAAAAAAAAGAAAAAGAAAAACTCGGAGAAAAAAGGGCAGCTATTCTTAATAACTTCACTTTACAAACAATACAGTTACGGTAGACCGCTTCCTGATGGAAGAATGTCCCTCACTGGGCAACCATGGCAACTGGGGAGAAAAATTAATAAGTTTTAATGGAATAAAGAATATGATGTGAATGTTTCTAACATTTGTAGTGGAACTCATAGCCTAGCTTACAACTTAGGGTGGGCGCACATGTGAAGCCTCATGGGCAGAAAAAAGGTACTAAAAGATAAGAATAGTTCCATAAATCATCGGTGAGTGTGGAGGTAGGAGAATGAGTTCCACCGATATCAGTAGGCATTCCACATTGTAGAAGAAACATAAAAGTACTTTCTATATTCTGGTATCTATGAATGCACCCACACACAAACCTACTGATAGTTACATGTAAGGAAATCCTTAGAACCAAAGAGGAGGAAATTGCAAGGATTCCAAATCTGCTTGTGCAAGACTCAAATTGGCCCCAAATCATATTAATGGTGTGTACTACTTTTTGCCAAATTAAAGTAGTATTTTTTTGCCAATTTAAAAATAATTTCTATTTAATATGTAGATGAAGTTGCCAAATTGGGATGAAAAATTTAATGAATATTATTGAAAAGTATTTTTTAGCCCCAAATATGGATGAATGTAGAAATACAATGCTTCAAGAAATTTGAAGTGATTTCCATCCTAACACTTTCTCAAAAATTAAAAAAAGAAGTCTTGGTGTGTATACCTGTAGGGCACAAGCTTCTTCAGGCATCCCAAAATGAATGCGCAAAAGGTGATTTTTTAACTTATCCAACACACAGTCACTAAAGTAGAGGACAATCAAACCAGTAGGGTTTAGGGTTTTACTGTAAACCCTGAGTCTTATCCCATAACATTGGCTACCCACAGGAGGACTGGAAGTTTTCCACAATACAATTACAAAGACTCAAAATATTTTGTTGTCGGCAAGGGCTGAAAATTCAACAAATGGTTCAAGAATGGAAAAATTAGAAGAAATCAAAGAAAAGAAATAGTAACTGTTGAAATTATATTTCATTTTGAGTAGGCAAACTTAAATTATCTTTCTATACATGGACTCAAATGACAACTCAACTTCATTAGCCCCTTGAGGATGGAGGGAAGTCCAGATTTCCAAAATTGTGAAGATGTATTATAAATACAACTTAGAAAAATATTGATTTAATGATGACTTTCAAACAATAGTTGTAAAACATAATTTATAGATCATATCCATATGGTTAGATCAACAAGTATACAAACCAATATTTTTCAATCAAATTGAAAATTCCTTCTAAAATCAATTGTAGATTGAATTTTTATGATTTTCACAAAAGAAAATTCCTTTAAGTTCAAAATGTGAAGTTTTAATCATAGTGATTTTCGCAAAAATATATTTTACTTTTTTATTTAAGTCATTTGTGAAGTGTCATTTTTTGAATTGAAAAAGTTACTTTTTGAAGATAGACTTACCAATATGTTTTGAATTATAGTGTATTTGCAAAGCAAAGTCTCTAGAATCTATATTGTGGAAATGTTAACCCCTAAAGTTCCTTGACTATGTTTTCACCAAAAATGCTCCAAAACTGCCAATTCTAGTACAAGTACCAAATTTTAGAAAAAAACCATTTTTGGACACATGGAACCAAAGGATCTTCTAGTGTGCTAGTTTGAAAAGTTGTGGAAAAAATTTCAAAATTTCTACTATGTAGATTTCAAGATATTAGAGTTTGAATTTACAAAATCCTTTTTTTTGGCCCTATAGAAAATAGGGCAATTGCACTTTAGAAGATTGTATTTGTATGAAAAAATGTCCCAAATGGTGGTTGTTCTTTCAATCCATTCTTCAGGCAAGTTGGCTACATGCTTGAAATTTTTTAGATAATTTGGAATCATACAACATATAGGATCAAAATAGTAAATAGAAAGAAGTAGAAAATGATTCAAAATACTATATTACTTAGAATTTATTTATGAAGTTGAAAAATGCGGGGAAAAATGTCAATCCCAATGGTTTTCATGTTGTAATAAACAATCTACATCCCGTGAATTTTTTTCTTTCAAAACATATTGAAAATTGAGTTAAATAAATGACTTCAAAGTTTATTTAGAGTAGATGATCCATAACTACACGCAAACAAAAACTCCTCATACCATTCATTTCATTAATAAAAAATAGAATGATTCAAAGCTTTCTTTGTGTAAATAAATCTAAGTTTCAAATTTTTTTTATCAAAAAAGTGTTTCTTTCTAATTTGCCTTGATAGCTTGGCTAAGGAAAAGAACTACGCAATATACAATAACTTTTTAACTATGTAGTCAAAAGTTGGAAAATTGTTGGGCCTTAAGAGGAAAAAAATAAAAATTCCATTTGTAGTAAGTTGCCTAAAATTACTTTGTTGCCAAAAAATGTAGTTTGGTTTTCTAGGGGTTAAAGAACTAATACATGAATCTTCAAAAAATTGATGGATGAAAAAATACATTCAATTTATATACTTGGGATGTGTTTGCGTCTATCTATTGTTTGAAATTGAACACCTTCTTTAAGGGGCCAACTATTCTTTGAGGGGTCAATAAATATTTTTATAGTAGGCTCTAATACTAATCCTTGCTATTGACAACTCACCTATTTATATACTAAATGAAGGACTATGTATATATGACTATTGGTGTAAGATTGATTACCAAAATATTCTGATCAATACATTTGGATTTTCATGTCATATTTAGGTACTCAACATGGACATAATTATATGACCATATTAGATGGTTGAACATAGACCTAAATTCAAATTTGTTGTTTAACTTATTATAAAATAAATAAATATTTTTTTTTGAATTTTTTTGGTAAAAATCTATCATTTCTTACTTCCTAGCTCTTTCTAAATTTTCAGATCTAATACATCAATTTAGGTAGTGAACAATCCCTATCTCTTGAAGTTCTTTGACTAAATTTTATCCAAAAACACTCATAATGGGTTGTTTTGATGGCAAGGCAAAATAATGACAAATAAAATTTCAATGCATTTTATTGTAAGATTTAGTGGTAGACTACTTCATTACATTGTAGTAAAAAAATGGGAGTTTTTGATTGCACAAATTGTGAGATTATAGTGTTTAAAGATAACCAAAATAGTTTTGGGGGACGTCCAAATTCTAAATACCTTTGATTTAAAGAGGCTACTGTACAAGGTAATTTTATTTTTTTGCCTCAAATTTTTTTTCTTGCTTTTTGTGATAGAGTTGGCCACATGCTCAAAAATCTTTATAACATTTAAAATTGGAAAACATGTACCAAAAAATTCCAATAGGGAACTAGATTCAAGAAACTCTTATACAAAGTTTTTTTTCAACAATTTTTGGTTTGCACATACAATAATGTCTTTAAAATTTTAATGGTGGAGTTGTAGATTTTAGCTAGACCTAGAGGAGGGGTAAATTTGTGGATTTGGCAAGCTTGATCAATCTATGGTGTGAAACAATCAAATTGAACTATAAGTCAATTGGGCATATTAGGTGGCTTGACATGGGAAGAGACTAGGTCAAGGGTTGCTATGCCTGACTTATCTATAGAGCACTGACATTGAATAACTTTATCACATGCCTTGACATGCTACATGCCATATCCTCTGAAGTTGATTGACAATAATTCCAAATATTTAATAGTAGCATCAAAATCAACTCCCACATTTTAAAATGCATATTTGAAAAATTCAACATTGAATTCATAGCAATCAAACTAAGCAACATCTATCCATTGTAGCTTCGGAAGCCACTCATTTCGTGTGGCTTGAGACAAGGAAACAAGATCTTTATACAAGTTGGGTGGTAAGAGGTAAAACAACCCATGTGGGATATATAAATTAGGAATAGTAGGAACTCAAACGTTCATAAGTGAAAAGTAAGAATTGTGTTCAAACTAGAATTTCAAACCTCATTTAGGTGTAGTAGAAGAACTTTTTTCAAAAATCTTTGAACTCAGTTAATGTAGAAAATGAAGCTAGATTTCATCTCCAAAAATCCGTTTGAGATTTCGAGGCTTCAATCAAAAGTTATGGACAAAGTTTAGAGAGGGGTTAGAAGGGATATTTCCTTTGACATTTACAAACTTCCTCTTTGAATTTTGTCCATCATTTGTTTTGAAGGCTCAAATCACAAATGAAATTTTGGAGATGAAATGGAACTTGATTTCCCAACTTTTTTTAGTTCAAAGTTTTTTGAAAAAAATTATTATACTACGCCAAAATGAGGTCTAAGATGCTACTTTGAATACAATTCTCACATTTTGACAATGGGCAGTTAAGCTCTCATCTTCAAATTATCCTATACCTTTTGAGGATTCATGACGAACAATGAATTTAATTATAAAAAAGACCTCTCTACCATTCATTCTTAATATATGTCAATGATGGAATTCCTTCATTTTGCCATCAAAAACTTTCTTCATAGTAGATGATCAAATGATAAATCAATATTTGCCAATGAATAATTGTCTCCTTGCCACCCCCTCTTCATACTCCATCATGAATTTATGGATAAAAAAATATTTAGAAAAAATAACCATTTTCAACCTAGGCTAAAAGCTTATTCTAGGCCCTAGTCAAGCTCCTCCAAACATTGTGATGGAAATTTTGCTCCAAAGTAAATAACCTTGCCTATGCTACCTCCATCTATGAAAAATAACATTTTCTTCCCTAATTCCTCATGAGTATTTTCAATTGTAAATTTGTTTGGTGGAGCTTCAAGGGACTCATCCCTACATCCCCCCCAAATTCAAAATATGTAGTGAACAATTTTTTTCTTAGTGAGTTGCCCAAAATTGCTATGTTGCCAAAAAACATTGTTTGGTTATGTAGGGGTTAAAGGATTGCATCAAGGCCCTTTACATTATAGGTGAAGTGGACTACTATCACTTATGGTACTATACAAACCCCCACTTCAAAATTGCAAAAATGAAATTCCTACATATTAGTGATATAGAAGACTGGAATTTGGTCTAGATTTACAAATGCTAGATTAGACATGAGCCACTCTAAGATAAAAAGACAAGGTTGACGATTCACACCTTGGAAGGGGCACAAGATAAAAGACCAAGGCAGCTGGGAAGAAAAGCTCAGGACAAGAAAATGCCCAAATCCACGAAAATGATCAAATTTAGAGCCAGGCAGCTGGGTTAGTGCAAAATCCAAGTTTTGCTAGTTAGTTGGCCTTCCTCAGAAATACAGTGAAATATGAAAAATGGCTCTATATCTTTTCTGACATAGAAACACAGCTTGAATGACTACCATAAGGCTCAACAAAAAAGATGTCTCATGCTCTTGGCTAGCCACTGATAAGTGCACACCAAGACAAATCGCACAACAAATAGCTACTGCTTGGTGCAACCATTCTAGCAAAATTGGAGCAGAATTTTACTACCAGATTCCTGATAAGCACATCATGTTTTTAAAGGGCCCTCAGCTCACAGTTGCAACACAAGGACTACAATGTTGTCCACAGGAAACCACTGCCCTCATACACAATATGCTAAAGCAGACTTGAACTATGAAACCCTCAACAAATCACATGAGTCTGGGAAAGGGAATAGAAACTATTTGGAGCAAAATCAAAGAGGACAGATCTGTTCAATTATGGTTGAAGATTGTGGAGCCAATAAGAGTTCTAAAATGGACAGATGTGCCAACACTGATTGTCCTAAGGTATAAATGCATGTCCATTATACAAGCCTTTACGTTTCTTCAACATCAGCATGGGTAAGCCCATCCAACAACAGTTAAAGTGTGTACATTAGGCATGTGCTTATGTCCTAAGATCACCATGGGCACATCAGTCCATTATAAAACTTGCATTGGTTTTTCGACCTCATACCTCTGAGCAATTGTGAAAGGGCTCATTTCCAACTCTGAATGGGACAAAAAGTAATGCAGCAAAGCAAACCTGCAAACTACAGAAACGGATTTGTGGAACATGAGAGAAGACATGCATAAGAATGGAGAACATCATTCTTAAAAAGACCCTAACGAGAAGCACATCCATACAGAAAAAAATTGATGTGTCTAGGTAATCTAGATTGCGTAAGCTTCGTTACAAATTGAAATTGAGAACCTAAAGAAGAGTACCTAAACAAGCTCAATAAATGCCATGGGGGCATTGTCCCCTTTTCGTGGCATTGTCCGGATGATCCTCGTGTATCCACCGTTTCTTTCGCCGTACCTCTCCGGCACTTCGGCAAACAGTGAATGCACCAACTGCTTATCGTAGAGAAACCCTAACGCCTGCCGCCTCTGGTGAAGAGAGCCTCCCTTTGCAAGCGTGATCATGTGGTCGACGTACTTGCGCATGGCACTGGCACGGGCACGGGTGGTTTTGATCCTCCCGTGACGAAGGATTTCGGTGGTCAGACCTCGAAGGAGGGCGCGGCGCTGGTCGGCAGGCCTGCCGAGCCGGTGAATTTTACGACCGTGTCTCATTGCGAACCACTTTGAGCCATTGCTGATTCCCAAACCCGTCAATCCGAAAGTGCAACCTACAGAAGGATGACAGAATATGATTAGAACCTAGTCTCTTGTTCGTCTCAGCTGTATTAAGGCACTAGATATAGAGTGGCAAACACGACCACAGATACTCAACAAAAGTTAAGTGCTCGGATGTAATTCGGTGACGAAAGGTAGGGACGCCCCCCATCGCCAAGAATCCGTAAGTGCCACTTGATCAGATGTTCGGCTGGTTTATATCCCCTTAATCAATACATACCCAAGAAGCGATTGTAGAGCATCTACCAGTAAAGCATTGACTCTACCTAACGGTTTCCAAATAACGCATTCTTCGGTGCGTTGGAATCCTCATACCATTCGCTAAAAAGAACATAAGGAAAAATTTGATCAGTTTAGTTATAGGAAACAGTGATTTTGGATGTCTCTGCAAGAAAACCCCCCGACGATGTGTGAAAGCCACCATAACAAAGGAATCCTATATTTCTGAAGTAGTGTCTTCAGTCTCTCTGTATCCGCGTGACTAGTTCAGATCGCATTTCAGATCAGCTTTTAAATTCCATTACCTTTCAACTAAAGAAATTTCTTGACCTAATTGTGTTTCGAAGTTTACACCTCATGTAACTCCATTCAAGGGCTACGACATTGATGGAGAAATGTGAAATTCCATCACTACGTTAATAAAGAATGTAGACTCTTCATGAAAGTCGCTCAAAGTGGAAGAAACTCAAAATGAAATAAACCCCGAAACAACCTGAACTAATTCCACGAATTACACCAATTATCCAAACCAACAGACAGTGAAACTCACTCGCGCCATCACCTTCCACCAGTCCGTAATTTCCTGACCTAATTATGTATCATAACCTCCCATAAGCTCAATTCCAAATCTCCGGCATAGATTCAGGACGGAGACCTCAAAATGTAAAGTTTCAGCACGAGGAATATACCGAATGTCAACTTTCTAGAAAATCACTCAAACATGAAAGAAAATCAAAATCAATAACACCGAGACAAACCTAAACCGAATCCACAAACCAAACCGAACCAAACCAAGAGACAGAGAAACTCACCGGTACGCAGCTGCAGCGCATTTTCGTTCCGAAGGCCGTCGAAAGACTGGAATCCAACAGCATTCGTCACCATCTGCGGCCTTACCACCACGGAAGAGCTCCGCCTCAAACTCACGCCAGTCGCGACACGCGCACAGACGCTCGTGCTCCGTGTCGTCTTCGAGGGCAAGGCAGCGTTCAGGGCCGCCATGGAGAAGGCCGCCGTGGTTGCAGCCATGGCCATGTAGATTACACAGGAGATTCAATGTCCTTCCCAATGCGAGGAATCAGTAATGGATTGAGAGCCAAAAAAATGGAAGTGAAGGATAATGGCGATTGGGATGGATAGCGAGGAGCGAGGAGCGAGGAGGGAGAGAGGGAAGGCCACAAAGGTGCGAGACAACGCGGTCTCCCGTCTCCGTGGATGGATAGGGCTAGATAAGACAGCACGGACTTATTACCGAGAATTGCTGAGTGAATTACCGTGCTTTGGTTTTGTCCTCGCCACGTGGGCATTTTTTTTCATTTTTTTCATTTTTTGTGGCGATATAGTTGTAGTAGTGCTCATATGTTGTAGTGGTGCTCCAAATTTCAACATTCATCCACATATTAGAAAGAAAATATCACGATAGCACACACACTATATCACATATCCATAATATTATTTGCATCCACAATTTGGAGGTTTCATCTAAGATTTATTTTTTTGATTTGAAGTTCTTTGATGAAAAATTTCACGGTTTGTTGCTACTTTGTAGCCAAATTCTTTTTTTCTAGTGTAGTTTGGTACTATTTCGTCCTCCCAAAAGCTCAAGTTCTCACTCTTGGTGTGTTGAATTGTATCTCAACGTTTGTTATGTCCCCAAATGACATGAGACTTATAACTAAGGTATAGAGGGAGGATTTTTGTGTTTTACCTTTGTCCATGGGAGATCCCTATGAGGAAGTCTAATAGGCTCCACAAAGAAAGTCTTGCCATTATGGAATGCCCTTTGTGCATACTCACATGAAGAGGAAGCTACAAAAGACTATATAATAGCACCTTACAAGGTGTGAGAGCTTCACCACCCAAGCGCATCCAAAGTGATGCGCAAAAGGAGTTTGGGAGGGCCCATCAAGGGTCATGGGTAGAGGTCACCTAAATAAGAATTCCTCATTGTCCGATGTTGTAAAGAGGATCCAGATTGTTCCTCTTCTTTTAGAGCCTACGTGGTGTGACTCCTCCTCTTCACCTAATGCTTGTTGCTCTTTACCAATTGCATCTTTTGAAACCACAATCTTGCATCAACAAAAGGCCCTTCAATTTTTGAGTGGTTGGACCATTTTCTAAAGAGACCACTTTGTAAGTTTTGGTTGGAAGAGCGGCAGTGAGGCATGGATTCCTACAAGCTAGGGCCCACTAGGAGTCGTTGAGGCTACACCCAATGTGCTTGGGTACATGCGCTCTAGTCATTTAGAAATTGGATCAACACTCAACTCATAAGTTTTTAAATACATAGAAATATTCTACAACTTGCATATTTTTTTGTATTTTTTCAAAAACACTACATTCATTAACCCCTAAACATCTAGTCTTGACTAGAATTGATGGTTTGAGAAAAATCATTATAAAGTGCTATTTGGAAGGATATTTTTGAATTAATTACAAAGAAAAGTTGTAGACTGTGAATTTTGGATCCCATGCATATGGTTAGATTCACCAATGCCATCACCAACATTTTTTTTTAATAATTTTTGGAAAAAAATTCAAAATTCCTTCAAAATTTGATTACAAACAAATGTTATCATATTTTGAGTAAAATTTGTTGGAATGGATTTAAAATGAGGTTCTCTTGACATGTTAATTTATTGAAATATTTGTGTTCTTCGAATCTATGACCTCATTTTTGCAAATCCAATTTTGAACTAGAGTCAATGCAATTTTGGTTTGGTCAACTACTTGATATACTTCCAAATTTGTAATTTTAGAAAAATATGTATTTTAGTAACACCAAATCCGAACATTAGATAGGATAGTAACTTGATAAAGTATCTCCATAAATTAGGATGATTGTCATCCAAGCAATAATGAGGATGAAACTTGAGTTTCAATTTGTTTGTTGTCTAAAAAGTGGACATCAGAGTGCTTAGGGGTTAAAGACAACCATCAATTCAATGTCTATTTTGGATATTTTTTCATATTATTGAAACTTGAAAGATAAGAAAAGCCCAATTTTGGAAACAACATATCTGTTTTCTTTTTGTATTTGACATAAAAGTTGCATGAATTAAGGAATTCTATAGTCACAACAATTTGTCTTTATGCTTAGTTGGATCCAATTACACATGATACTTCTAATTCAAATCATTATTCCACCTTCCATTTACCTTTTAGGTCCTAGAGAACCAAAAAATGGTTCCTGGAGTATGAAAAATGTAAATAACTTATAATTTGAATGGAATTGAAAGTGAGTTAGGAAATGGAGGTCACTAATTCATTTGATAGAAAATAAATTAGAGCAATCAAATATGGGAAATATAATTTCATCCAACATTTATGTGCATTTATAAATGGGGATGTTTACCAATCTTTGTATAATATATAGAAATATGTGGAATAAATTGCAAAAGATGGGTCCCTTTTGTGTCTTAAATATCATTGGTTTTTTTGGCAGGGAGAAAGCAAACACTAAGATGGAACAAGTGAATAGGCACTTTCTACAAAGAAGATCATCTTGAAGAAAAAAGGTAGAATATTTTGTATAGTAATGTTTTCAATACTTTTTTGTATGAAAAGTCAACAATGTGCTTTTTTTTAGTCTTTTTTCCACCTTCTGTTGAGGACATTGGCTTCAACTACCCCTATGTAAGTGTTGATCAATGACAAAAGAAGCACAAATGAACTTGTATCAATTTCAAGTAGAAGATTGTATATACACCCATGTCAAGTTCTTATATTAAGCATGTATTTTCACACATTGAGCATGTATTTTCTATGGTTTGATTGCTTTGTATGAATCATGAAAGTAATGCTATTAAATCCAAAGGTCCTCAAAGTGAATCTTTTGAGGTTGTTGCACGCTTGTACTAGCGCATTTTTCATATGATGATGTCGACAATGTTCTATAAACTATTAAGAAACTCTAAATTCTCAAAATATGAATGGTGGATCATCCTAATTTTTTCACAACCATTCTATATCACTCATTCTCTAATTTGGTACAATTAATTTCTTCACTTCAACTCCTCTATCCTCAATAATCCCACATCTACTAAAGATTGTATCTACATTCTTGTTTTGACCAAAATAAGAATGTTTTGTTTTGGGACCTAAAGGGTTAAAAGTGTAGGGTTTGAAATTGCACTAAATATTTTCTAGGCAAACCTAGGCTTGTAAAAAACTGTAGAATTAGCGTGGACTACAGTGATTACGCCCAAAGTGTCGTGTTTCCCAGTCTTCCTTTCACAACCATCTCTGATTGAAATCTCCAAATGGTAGCCAATGGTCCCTTCTGCCTTACAAATTTGAACTTGGCATGCTTTGAAGTATGGACAACTATTATTGACAATGTTTGCAAACCGCTACAATCTTCTGTTGTCTGACATTTTCGGTTCCAAATGGACACAAGTAGACTAAAGCAGTTTTTAGGATAAAGGGGAATGGCATTTACCTTACATGCTGAGAAGCACATTCGGGGGCACCAGAAATGGCACAATGTAATCAAGCCATCAGTGCAGCGAAGAACTTCTGTCTAAAATATCACAGGTGGTGCTACGACTGAAATACTTACTGATATGACAAACCTTCAAATCTACGGATACTAAATGTACAACGCCGACCAGAATATTACAGAGAAGTAAGATAGGGATAGCACACGTCATGCAATGCGATAAAATTTGACATCTGTACTTTTAATGGCCCTATTCCACGTGCAGAATCAAAGGGCCAAGTGCACTTATGAATACATTAGAACTATCTTGATCTAGGTGCTCAAGTCTGATCTATGTGATTGACAAGCAGAAAGAACTGTTTCAAGATTCTAGCCAGTGTTACGCATATTGCTGGCAATGGCTTTGATGGTCCTGAGCAAAGGCTTTTCCCACAATGACTTATGCTCCTCAGACGCAGTTGGGTCTCTTTGACGGCCCAAGAGAATGACCTATCACATCAGAACAAGGTGTGAGCTCTTTTGACAACATAGACTTGAAGGGTCAACAAATCCATGATTTTGGTTCAAATCGACTGTCTCAAAAATCTAAAGAAATTTAGCAAGGGTAAAGAGTGGCCGGAGGGTCAAGTAAATATAAATTGGGTGGTCTGAATTACGGCAAGCTGATATTTGGTTCTCATAATGTTGGCAAGGACCATGCCATCAAGACATTTTGGGGCTCCTGGTTCTTGATAAGTTATCAACAGATTCATGAAGGAGTGTCATATTGTACTCCCAAACAGGTTAGGCTAACTGCATAATATATAAAACAAATTACAACATTTTTAATGACGATACATTTTCTAAGCAATCATCAAACTTCTACGAAGTAAAGAGTAGAGACTCGTTACAGCATGGTTAAAAACAACTGCATGACAAACCCCTCCAGAAGATGTCAAACCTGAAGATGGTTGAGAGGATCCAAATACTTCCGTCGTGTGTCAAATGAACTTTCCAATGAAGGATTGTCCTGGAGCAGCTTATTTTGTTGCGAAACCATCAGAAACTGTACATTCATACCAGACATCTTTCAATTAAAGAGAGAAAAAACATGAGAAAGAAAAATTTACCAGATATGGCTATAGGACCGCCCACCCAACTCAAATGTGAATACGAGCAATATGGACACACACTGCAAATAATACTCTTCTTTTGCATCACATAAGTTTCCTAGAACATGCAACATTAACTCTCTTAAGCAGCTGCTACCACAGCAGTATTTAAGGCAAAATTTGACTGGAAAATGATCACGCAAAGGATCATCTTGAACCTCCTCTGTCAGAAATACGGGAAACCCAAAAAACATGACATTTAATCCATGAAAACGCAAGACTTCTTAATCTCAATGACCGAGAACATCGAACATAATGAACATTGATCTCTGGCATCTGCGACTACAAAAGAGAACATATCAGAAGAACCAGAGTGGAAAAGTGGAAAAGAGTAGGAACCTGAGTCTTGGTTAGAGAAAACTCTTGCGCCACTAGGTCAAATACCAGCTTTTGTGTGATACGGTTCCTGCGTTTGAAAATGATATATCCACAAATGTGAGCACAAGAACAATGAAGAGTTTGCAAGCTCATAATTGACCAAAGCTATCAGAGACTCCTCAAATTACACGAAGTAATCATGTCCGAGCTTAACCTACTGCTTCCGAACATCCACCTCGAGTATATGCTAACGCTACCAGTGAACACGGTCTTCCCATAGAAACTTTCCGTTCTATGTTTCGCTCTCAGAAACTGAATTTCGATCAATCAAACGATAACCATATAACTGTTGTACGTATCATGGCACTTCAAACGAATCTTCAGTAAGTTGACTCAGTTTCATAAAACCAATACTGTATCATCAAGTGTAAAATAATGTCAGAATCTGAATGCATTGAGGGTGACTCAGCACCCACAGAATGCATAGCCAGAAAATGAGCAGAATACGTACGAGCATAACCGTGCATATTCTTGAGCAATCTCCATTGATGCTTTGAACAAAGACATCTGTCAAATGTGCAAAACAAACCATGAAAAACTCTCGTCATAAGCAGTCATAAGATGGAATTCAAAACTTCGTGTACAGATTTATGCTTAATAACATGAGTGATACCTTGTTTTATTTGTAACGTGTTTTGTAAGATTAAACCAGGAGAGAAATTAGGATAGACCCCCAGCGATATCAAAATGACGTTCCAATTTAGAACACTTGCTGCAAGTGTCACGGTTTTAGGTCAACATAATCAGTTTAATCAATCATCAGCCTTTGAATCTTAAGATTGGTATATACCTGCACATTAGACAGAAAAGTGCGAAAGAAGGGCCACTCTTGATACATGATCTGTAGCTCCTTGATTCGATCTGGATTATCTTGCGTAAAATTCGAAATGCCGCTACCTACCCCATACCATGCTGGTAGAGTGTGCCTCGACTGTCACACATATCCAGGACAAAACCCATACCACGCACGAAGAACTTGTTTCTTAGTTAAATATCATTCGCTAAACATACCTGAAAGTAAGTTTAATTATCGAGAGTACAAAATGAAGCTTACAAGAAAGTACTCAAGCTTGTGAATAATATTTTCAACGAAAGCCTACAGGATATCTTGCTGGTATGGATAAAAGACATACCTGAGCCCAACCAAAGACCCAAGGAATGGCACGTAAAGAAGACTTGTCTCGAATAGCAGCCTTCCGACGAGCAGGGCGACTGCCGATGTTAATGAGACCAATCTCGTTAACAACAGTTGATTCATAGAAATAATCGTAGAATCCTTCTGTCTCGTCAGTCAGATCACGATATGACTTCTCTGCAGCTGTCGCTAGTTCTTTCATGATAGAGAAGTACTGTTACAGCACAAAACTACATATTAGCTGACAGCAAGTAACATATGAAGAGTCTTTCCTCGAAACATATACAATAAAATAATATGGACATACCTCTTCAGATGCACAGAACATGGTACAAAATGTTGCAAGGTTGGGTAAGGGCAGGCAAAACAGATGAGAAACCACATTCAAAGTATTTTTCAGATCGTGAAAATGCTTTCAGAATTAAACACATCAACTGTGTGCATTACAAACAAGCTCACTTTCTCATAGTTACCACCAAGACGAGTCGCAGGATGACTGGCTTTTAGAAGCCCTGTAATGCCAACCTGTCAATTCAACGTCATGAACAGCTCTTGTAATTAGAAGTATTCTTGCAATTCTATAGAGAAAACCTTCAGAAGAAATTTTAGGGATCAAAGCGTCCATGATGAAAAAATACAATATCATGATCAAAATTGTTTTGGATGTAGTGTCTAGAAAATCGTTTAGGTAAGCGACAGAATTCGCAATTATAATTGTGCACATCAACATCAAATAAAAAGTACATACCTTCACAATTATCCAAAGTGACAAGTGATGAGTAACTTACAGTCAACTCGTATACAGCCGTTTGAGCATTACCATAACGATAGGTGATAACTTCTCCTTGCTCTGTAAACTTTATTTGTCCATCCACACTGCCTGGTGGCTGCCATCAAGTAAACGAGGACCCAATTTAAGAGGCAAGACCTTGATACTACGATTCACGAGTCAGCACCCTCCACAAAATATTGTAGGATAAGCATCAAAAGACATGTAGATCTCCCGGTAGATCTCCAGAACTTGTTGAAGAAAACAACTTTAAAATTGCCAACCAGGTGCATGAACTACGAGTCCAACGTGAGGTGGACAAATCTTATACCAAAGGAGAAATATTAGCTATCATGGTTGTCTTGCCCAAGAATTCAGTACCACAGCACGCATCCAACCAGAAAACTTCTGAAATCTCTTAGATCCTAAGTTTGCGATCTAAAGGGATTACAGAAATAGGGATTTGATGTCAGCAGCATAAATTACCTGCGACAGAATACTCTCGTGAGTTGGGCCAGCTCCACGACCAACAGTACCACCACGACCATGAAAGATGCATGATTTCACTCCTGCCTCGGCTGTGAGTTTCTGAATTACACATTGAGCCTCATAGAGGTTGTATGCGCTGGCTGTGATGCCTCCATCTTTGCAGGAGTCGGAGTACCCAAGCATTATTTCCTGAAACATGCTTCTTCTCATGAGTCTCCCCCAAATTGCAAAATAGGACCTCCATAGGTACTGACGAGCTTCAAGAAAATCATATTCTGCTCCGTGGCTTATCCATAGAATTAGGACAAAAAAAAGAAAGACTATCAATTTATCAGTGCAGGTGCAATATCATGCCTAAACATCTGGTTGACCATACCTGAACACCACCAGAAGCCACCAAGATGTTTTTATAGGTCTCGTTCTTGAAAAGCAGTTCTAAGGATCCTGGCATAGTCTGCAGGCAACACACAAATTTGAGGGCAACGGCTGCTTATTTGTGCTCTCTCCGTAATCGAAGGCATGTCCAGATGATGAACTATTACGGGACAGAAGGCTTTTTTAAATGCACCTAAGGTGGACCGCAAGTGGACGGGCTTTCAATCAACACAAGAAAACCGTTAACGAACTACAGTGGTTCAATAATGAACAGTGAATTAGGAAGAGACTCGCAAGTCTGCCAAAGAACTCATTATTCAAGTAAAGACGTTCAGGTAGTACCTCCAAATCTGGAATAGTTTCAAAAAGAGGAGCGACAACCAGTCGTGCGTTCCATTCTCCCGAAGCATCTTTCTCTAATAAATGCTTACTCGAAAACCATCCAAGAAATAACACCTGTTTCGAAGAGGAGTGAGAGGAAAGAGAAGTAGAGAGCAGAAGTGACTCTATGATCGTTGCTCCCATCAATTATTATATAACAGACTGCTGTGCATTCAATCAGTGAATTGAATTCCACTTGGGATCTACTAGGGTTAATAATTCCACTATCACATGAAACTTCATGGTATAGCGACATAGAGCTTGGGTTTAGGGTCAAGTATACAAAGGATAATTCAAAGAAGCAATTCGAAAGAAAGGGAAGAAAAACATACCTCCATCACATGAGATGCTTCACGGGTCATGGAAATAACATAGGAGGCTATGGACTTCTGTGAGATATTTTCCATGATATCTGCAATAGCGAAAAAAAGCTCCACTACTTCCCGTGATGGTTCCGACATGGTTTTGAATAGGCCCTGGAAACATACATGCAATGAGTTTTGATGGAAAAACAATAGGCCATTTGTTCACAATATGATCATGTTTACAGTGAATACACACCCTAAAGAAATTATCAGCTGTCAGATAATTCTTGGAAACGTACATCTAACATAGATATGAAATAGAACCGATGATGAAACTAACATTTGCAGGAGTAAACAACAGTTTACCCTGAGGATGAACGCTAAAGTACCTAGTTGCAGTTTTGAAATATCAGTAGAAACTTCGCAACAGGATATGTAATTGCGAACCTCGACTTTGTCAACAGGAGGTGGAGTTGAAATTGCTTCAGCAAGCAACTTCATGCGTTCTATCTCTGATAACGAGCTGTAATTGTCATGCAGTCCTAAAAGCCGCATAATCTCGTTTGTTGCCTATATTCAGAAAATAGTCCAGAACTCCACGTAAGACATCTAACCGGAAAAGACAAACAACTAACTCCAAGTTCCATTGCCAGACAAATAAGAGAAAACGAGAGGCCCAGGAATTATTCTGCTTTCTACCCCATATGTCTCTCATTTTGAGAAATTTGTCCAATGAATTTTAGTTCTACCTCTGAATGTATTGTTGACTCCTGCCGGACGTCAAGAGCGCAACAGTAAAAGCCAAATGTTTCAGCCAGACGGATCAAGTCCTTCAACTTCCTGTCAGCCAACCGAAAATCTCCACCCTTGCGCAAAGAAGACTGCATACAAATAAATTGTCGTTCACAATTCTCCATTCGAACATATGCTGCTCTTCCCTACTTCCTAGCTTGAGTCTCAGTGGGGAGAGACACAGGCTCAAGGCTAGCTCAAGGCAAGGAAAAGGAAGTAGACATACACACACAAGAATACGAAGGTAGTTTGGCAATAACTTGACATCCACCACAGATGGTAATATGAACAAGATTACTTCGATAGTAACACTATTACAAAGGACCAATGACATGAACATGAAATCGCAAAACAGAATTAATTCTTAAAAGACCAAGGTGCTCAAACAAGGGAAGAAGGTACACACATCGATGAGTTTCAAATCGGTCAAAAATTGCTCCTCACTGACGTAAGCATCCTTCTTGGGGTCCAATCCGGGGATCTCGTCAATGTTGAATTCGATGTCTATCAACAACTACAAACCCAATCATCCGGACCACAGCAATAAAACGTAAGACAAAATCCATCATCCTCAAGAGACAGAGTGTATAGCAATCGAGAGCCTACCGGGCACTTGGATGTTCAAATCCGAAAAATGATGCTATCTTTCCAAGTTGACATTCCTTGCGAAAACAGAGAGTGGATCCTCAAATTTCCGCAGCTGGTTGATTAATTGATTCCAACCCTTGTTACTTATCAGAAGATATTCAATGACTTCAACAACAGTGACTAGATGGTTCACCAGACAACAAGCTTCATAAACACGATTACAGACACACATCGACACAATGTTACCTTCACTAATAGCAAGTGCTTTTGGTCAATCACTTATATTCACCAACAAGTGTATTACATTCCGCTTATCCTCTACTAGTTCATTGCAATCGATATCTGTTCCTCAGACACAGAATTTTCACAATTGAAGTCAAGCAATATAAGATGAAAAGAGACGACTCGAGAGGCATAATCTGAAATATAGGCACGTCAGTAAATTCTGAGGATTCCAACTTAAATAGTCTGTAAGTAAATAACTCAGTGAACGAGATGTCATGAAGACTCGTTTCGTCTTGATAATCTCTGAATATTACTAGAGTTCAATTAATGCATTTATCAATTCACAACTCTCCTGAGTCTACAGTATCGCTAAGATTATCCAATCTTGATGTTGTTGGTGTAATTTTCAAGACCATAGATGCCACTATGCCCAGTGTGAATCTAGGAATTTTCAAGAAAACTAGACCAAAATCATTCAGGAGTTGGTGAAAGGACAACATACCTCATCATGGATACCCGCCTTTCCCAACTCACGCAAGCGAGCATTCACATCTCTTAATCTTTGCTCAAGTCGGTGCCGCATCACTCTCAGTTTAAGTCTGTACGGTTCCTGCTTGATTCCAATTTCAATTGAGAACAAGAGAACTAAAACGGTTGATGTATTATGAACAAAAGAACATAAATATACGAGAGCGAAAATGCACAGCGGAACCGAATTATGAAATTGAAACGCGCATTTGAAAATCATCAATCAAGAGGGTCATCAATGAAGAACGTACGTGCTCAAAAAGTGCTCCATCAAAACGAATTGCAGGAATTTGCTCCATCACTTTTTTGTCCTCTTCTAGACTCTCTAATAACTCTGGAGACACTTCACAGATGAGTAGGGAGTGTGTCAAGGTATCCTGCAAAAAATCAACGTAGTTATCAAAGACTGTTTAGAAAATAATCCCCCAAACTAGCTCAGCTAGATTCTTGGGCCATACAGGACACAAATATGAAACAAACTAGGTGCAAAGTTATTTACGACCAAAGGTTTTTCCTTCAAACCCAACGAAACGCTACTGTCAATCAATGATTCGTATTACCAGATATGGGGCATCAGAAGTCCGGAAGAGTACCAAGTAACGCTTAGATTATCGTCTTAGTTAACAATGTGTACGGTCACCTCTAAAAAGTAAGACACGAAGAAGAAAAGCTGAGATTATTCAAACCAAAGTCAATTTTCTGAAAAAATGCCGTAACTCCTGCAATTTGCAATATGCAAATAAACTGACATTGTTTTGAGAGAGAAATCTCTTCACCTGACATGCACGGACACGACGAATGTATTCAGCCAGAATGAGGCGACTTGCGAGCAACGCTGCCATCACTGTCGTTTCGGGGCGGACTGATCCACAGAACCAAATATATACCTCAATCAACATGTACCGCTAATGGGCTACCGCCTATTGACTTTTTACATGGAACAACGGTAATAAAAAAATGCTGATAAAGTTTCTCCTAGGAAGCCATTTAAAATGATGTACTCTAATTTATCAAACACTCCAACTGCTCGCAAATAAACATATTTCATTACTTTAAGCGAAAAAGATGTTCGCAAAAGACTCAGCTTACGATTGATGCGTTCTCTTTACAAATGTCTTATGAGGGAAGAATTCGTTCAGTAAACACCGAAACGAACTCAGAACCCCCCAAACACATAGCATTTTTGGCCAGTCATGAATGTCTCAGCATAGAGATTCTCACATTTATCAGTATCATAGGGCATAGCAGGAGAATTAAAGAGGATTATGGCAGTTAACGAAGAATCAAAATTAGACTTCTTAACTACCTCGACATATTCATAAAATTCTACACTCCATATATCATGCTTTTGAACCCCTAGAAAAAGAGCAAGTGTAAATTGCAACAGGGCTCAGAAATTAACCATAAGGATTGCCATCACGGTCACCACCAATCCACGATCCAAATTTAATAAAGCTCGGAACAACTAATCCTTCATCTGGGTATATGGCCTGTCAAAATTGGACGTTCCGAATGCGTTAGAAACTAATACTACCTGATGCACCAAGCTCAGGATTACGTCAAGAAGAGAATTTTCAGGAAAATTACTTACATTGACGGAGTTCTCTGCATACCGATATGTAGTGCAAACAGCCTCGAAAAGGGAATAACGAAAGTAATCGAGTCCTGTAACTATTTCCTCCAGGACAGTTGGTTTTGTTGCTCGCATCTCGTCAGTTCTCCAAAGTATTTCCACCTGTAATCACCAAAACGAAACTATAGATGTATTTTTGTCCCTAATCACGGCTTCTGCACTTGCCAACGAATGCTGAGTATTGTGAAATCATGAGTATGGATGATCATCATGCCTACCTCAGCTTCAATTTCAACCTCCAATTCGGCCTTCTGAGCGGGACTCAGTCTGGGATCCTGCATGCTATCGATGTGTCACAGCGAGCCTTGGATACAAAATCGCACAAAGTTATCTGTTCATTGAAATATTCTCATATGCATTCTTGAAAGCCTGAGCATAAGATAATATTGCCAAGAGAACGGCATGGAAGGACCTAATTGATTCATATTAGGCTAAAGGTTTAAAGTGAGGGTTGAAATTTAGAAGCAATTATCGTCTTGAAGCACAAATCCGCCGTCCAAGGAGAAAACAAAGAGAAGCCTCCTTCTCCCGAAACCTTGGGAATAAAGAAATCACATGACCCGAAGTTATCAGCACGCCTCACTGGTTGTTGGTTTCATCAATAGCCAGCGAGGTGTGCTGAGAAAGAGCGACTTGCGTGGAAACCAGTTGGTCTAATTGGGAGACAGAGAGAATAGTAGCGTACTTCGCGATCATTGCAGAGAAGGAAGATACGATGCAAACATGTAAGAACTTCTCTGCGCCGAGCCTCTGTTGGATGCGCTGTGAAGACTGGATTGTACTGGCACCACAAGCATGCAGAAGGTTCAGGATAACGAAGTGCAAATGTTTCTCAGTCAGTGACAAGCTGCTCTGCTGTTTGAAACTGCTCAAGTATGTTCAGATTTTAAGTAATCTATGTTCGTTGAATAACCTTAACATAAATGACCCCCAGTAATAAAGAGCCTAACCTCAGTTCGATTGAACAGTTCTTGAAGGTCGGCTGCTCCTACATTTTCCGTCTTAAAGGATCTCAGGGAGTGATCGAAGGAAGCAAACCAAAGCGGCGTTGCATTTCTGCTCGCCCATACCTGTAAACACTCAAGGGTCAACTAACTTTTTTTTGAAATAAATTCCAAGGATGCAAGTTGCTGTTAGCAACTAACAAGACTTGTGATATATATATATATGCAGCTATTTGTTCCTATGCTACAGAAAACTCGTACCAAGATCTATGGTGATCACACAGAGACACAATTTCCAAACGGTACCTGCTCCCGACGTAGTCGATGACTATGGGCTTCGTCTGCTACGTTCAGTAGAGACGAATACAAGTAAAATAGACGAATAACTGCGGTTATCTGCAGCAATTTCATCACAGTTGGTAAGGGATTCAACCAGATAGTAACTTCTCGGTTCTGTAGAAGAGGCCAAATCAATGAAATTCATTATGTTTATAAAAACAACAAAGGAAAGTATTCCGTGCATTACAAGCATGTTTGGAAGACGGAAAATTGACAAATGAAACTAGCGAAGACCTACCTTGGGCTGCTCCATTTTCTCAATGTAGCGTAGCAAGTCAGCGCGCTTGCGTGGGTTTTCCTTTAGACGTAACTCCTCAAATCCATGTTGCAGAAAGTAAGCCTATTCCAGAATTTTAAACATAATTTTAGAACATTTGTTTGTATCACACATCTGGAAGATACTCACCCGGGTGGGCGTATGATCCTCCTCCCACAACCAGGCTTCCAATAACTTCCATGCAAAGAATTTTTTACTAAAAAGAAAGTCCAGTACTCAGACGTTTTTATGTTCGCATCTGTCACCAATCAAAAAAAGGATTACAAGTGCTGAAACTCACTGCTTCGAGCACATCCTCTTTACCATCTCCACGGACTGCCTTGTCCAAGGTTTGTGTTAAAAATGTAACCTGCTCAGGACAAGTGGTTTAATAAGTTCCAAAAAATCATTCATTTCAATCTCTCCACCTACACTAACAGTAGGCTCTACACCTGCCAGTCCTGCCATTCATCAATTTAATCATCATAGTATTCAATCACCTTAATGACGTCTTCAGTTGGTTGCTCGCGGAACCACTTTTCTGATAGATTGGACATTTCACACAAGAAATGAAGCATCTCCATATGACGTTCAAAACAAGAATAAAGAAGTTTGGTTACCTGTTCCACTAGCTTAGGATCGCCAGTCGCAGCATTGAGAACATTGCGTCGCTTCAATTTGGCAAAAATCTTCTCTTTGATGTCTGGCCAACGGTCCTCAGGTATAGCTGCCTTCGTTTCAGCGTCTGAGACAATAAATATGTCGACTACGCGATTGTTTTTCGTGAGCAACTGTGCACTCTGTACACTGTAGAGGAAATGAAGACCAATTGTAGAAATCAGGATATCAGTCAAACATAGAACTTGGCTTCAACTCGGGTGAGAATCAGAACTTGCGCATCATACTGCAAACAGGCAGTCAAAAAAAATATGAGGACGCTTAATCAAAAGGAAGACTGAAACGTGAAATCAACTTCACCTCAAGAAAGGATGCACCACTTCAATATCGAATCATGATGCAAGAAATATGAGGGCATCCGTGAAAGTAGGACTAAATGTGCAAGACACGACGTAGCTTTGGAAGCCTCAGGAGCTAAAACCAAAGTAAGCTGGTAAGATGTTAAATTGGATGTCCAATCTCTCAAAAATTCTGTATTTAACATGATTCCTGTATGCAGTTTCTCAGTGGATTGATATTTTCTTCATACACGAAACATGAAACATACTCGGCTCATTCTGAGTACTATACCTGATACCCATCTCGTAGAAGCTCAGAGTCACGTCCATAAGCAGATTATCTTGATCCATTCCATCAATACCAACCACAGTAGAACCCGGAATGCTCTCGTTATCAAAAGCTAGGTTATAGTCAGCTGCACCTTCACTGTCGGTGTCAGTAGTGTAGCTTGCTCTGGACCCAGGTGCTTCATCCAAAGTAGACAAGCCGGTACTGTCATCCGTCACTACCGGTCCACCAAGTCCTGTAGAATGTTTTCCTGAAGTCTCAGCAGCCGCTGGACTCCTCCAGTAGGTACGTCTCCTGAAGTACGAAAGGAATGTGCACAAGTCAAGAACATGTACATGGGCTGATTGATTGAAAGGAAAGGTGTTTACACTCCCGTGTATTCAAGTCCAGCGGAAGAATTTTGAACACTCTCATGGTGAGCACTATACCAATTGAGATTCCGAATTCCAGGAATCACGGGAACTAAGTTCAGAAGCACATGGGAGCAATTTGCTAAGTAAATCACCTTCCAGGTGTTCCTCGTGCTGCTTTGGCTACAAACCTATGCGCTCCTCCGTGTAAGCTTCCTCGGCAAAACGAAAGAGCAATGGGGTTCACCTTACTGGTTCTGAGAACCTGCAATAACAATACGTAATTTTTTTTAAAACATACGACTTTAAAACGTCTTACGGCAAAAGGACTAAATTGAATGAAATTACAAACGGTACAATGGTGATATGTCATAAGTAGACAACACCGCAATATTCGAGCCCACCTGACCAAACCAAGAAATAAAGCGTTTTACACGTTCTCAGACATGTTGATACTCGATGCACAATCGACACTATTGAAGGTTGAAGCGTGATTGCAACTTACTTGCCCATGCTGCAAACGCTGCTCCTTGCTCGACCTCGCAGCAGAAATGGACTGTAACGATGGTCTGAACCAAAACACAAACATGAAAGATATCAAGTTCAGAAACATGGTTCAGAGCTGTAATATGTTATCAATACACGCTAATAGCTCGTATGCCTTTCCACTTTAACGACAATTTTCAGAAGAACCTTGAGCAGAAAGTGTTACCGAACCACTAGGAGTTCCAGCACGTTTCAAGAGCATTAGCATGCTACTTAGTATGCATCCAGACACTAATATAAGCTTGTCCACTCCCGAAACTCTCTGAGAGTTTCAGAGAGGAGGGTTTCACAAAAAATTCTAGAACGAAAGAGGAATAGACTCCAATAAAGAAGGAACAGTTACCCTATCCATTTGTCACTTGATATCCCATTAAGTGAGATAGAAAAAGCCTGACGTGAGATTAAGATTGTAGTGCTCTAACAAATGAGGGTTCTAAGAAATTCTCTAAGAAACAACCATACACTATAATCAGGAATCTTGAGGATGAATTTCAATAATCAGATATAGGAATCAATGCAATTTAGTAGCATTCCTACCCTGCCAAATGCCCCTGATAAGTCAGAGCATTTCTAATCTCCACGGAAGGTAGCTATGAAAAACACAAATGTCCGTGTCAAGCGCTTGTCAATTGACTATCCTTGTATGACTTACTTGTTAAATAAAAACTTCAACCCTCCACCTCCGAGATTCAACTGAGTGTCCAATAATTGATGCCATGTACAGCGATAAGCATAGAGGAGAAATTTAAATCTGGCTGGAGGTTGGCCCTCCAGCAACCTGTTGGCCCGCCAAAACCAGACGGACGAATACAGTCCTTAATTTTGAATTGTAGGCTTTCGTGGAGGTACTTCATGTACCACTTTTATTAACTGAGAAATTACTCAGAGAAAGGATTCAGCTCCCAGATATGAATGAGAAGACAAGTGTGTAACTTCACCAATTCCATAGGGAAAACCTGAGGTTCAGTAATCTGATTCGCAAATCGAATCAATATAAGCGTACCTGACAACAGCATGAAGACCAGCTTGAGTGTGCGCCATTCCAATAGTCGACCAACCTGAATAGCAAGAATACTCACGTACAGTAAGACCACAAGGAATTGATCAGCATGTGATGATAATGTCAAGTTCATATTCAGCTCAGTTCACCAATTAGCGCTATTCCAGCTGCTTTGCAGATCCATGATTTGATACAGAATCGTTGGATTGAGCATGTGGAGTCGCATCCTTTCTGTGTTTATCTCTATTTCATCAAAAGAAGGAACAGAACTTGCCAGAATAACCACCAGAACTGCTTATGCAAGAAAGCCAGAGAGTACAACGTCTGATCCCCTCTGTCTATAAATTCTCTGTTGAGAAGCAACGAAGTGATGAAGGGAGAAAGTAATCTACGTTACATCACTTCCATATCACTCTACAGAAAGGCTTACTGCTTGCAGTATATCCCAAACGTCTTCCAAACTATGAGGCGGCTAAATTATCCTGCCGATTCTCCCTCACAAATTACACGGAAAGAGCATATCAGCATGGCTAGAGCTTTGCAATACTCCAACTCCCTCATTAGCTAGAGACGAAAGTGTAGTAGAGAGAAAACTGTTGGACATTCATCACACTCCCTTCCACGTACTGATCGCCCATCCATCCCGACATTAATTCCATGTTTTCAATACCTGAAGTGATCTAAAATCTCTTCTGACCTTCTCCACATCCTCAACCATCGATTTTTATTAAAAAAAATTCTTGCGAGTCAATCAATTTACCACAGCGAGAAACATTGACAGTGAGGAATAGGGACTCCACCAACTCTTAGGCCGCCAGGCACATTGATTCGAAGCCTACACTTATTCAATCACCTCAATACCAAAAAGGATTTCCACACACTCAAGTGGAGGAAGCACGAAAAAATTTCTCCGCAGCTCCATCTTTAAGATCGCGATCAGCATGAACAGTACTTTCGGTAACTTAAATATGACTATTAATCGCATTCAGTGAAATTTGGCAGGACAAGGAAATTAATCGCCATAACCGTGAAACATTGAGGTCCAGAGTCGAGAATGACACCTTCAACCTAGTCGAGAGTGACACCTCCAGAGTGATAAATTCAAAATATACACTGAAACCGAAATGCAAAAATAAGTAAGCATTCTCCAGGCATCAACAGAAGAACACTAACCTTTTAGCTCAACCTTCCTCTTTGGAATTAAATCCTTCACCTCGGCAGACACAGCAATCTTCTCAGTAGCCGCTAATCTCCCTCCAAGTGAACACCAAGTAATAACTCCGTTTCCTCGAACGAAATGCGAAACAATTAAACGAAAACAAAAGATTGCAAGCCTAGCCTGTCTTTCCCTTGGAGCGAAAAAAATTGAGCTCGCTTTGCCTCTTCACGCACCTGGGAAAGCCATCGCCACTGTGTCTGTGCCTCGCGTCTTCATCGGCGTCCGCCCTGCCCCGCCCGTTGACGTCTGTGAAATCTACCTTACGCTTGATTTTCATGAGAAAAATCCACAAGAGAGCTTTCGAGATCTTTGGTTTACGAAGATTTCTCGGTTCGCAAGAAGTGTAGGATACATGAAAAGCGCAGAAAGAACGGCCAACTGTAGCCGGATTCCCGAAGACTTGGAGCCACTGCATCCTTTACAGGTCCCCATGTACTGGTACCCTTGATTACTTTCTGAGATCTATGTTCTGGCTGTTTGTGAAAGGATCTTCCATTGGCTGCTTTCACAGCTAACTTAATAACTGTGTGGGATCCCATTTGCCTCCAATTCCCCAAACATCCCTGACTGACTGAATGGGCCTGCTACAGTATAGAATTCTCAATGTTTGTATCGATTTGCCACCTTGGCAACGCCTTTTGGGTGATAGAGACTGCAGTCCCTCTGACTCAAAGGAATATGAGTGAGTACGTTGTAGCATAAGAAGAAAAAAAAAACTTACTAATATATTTCTCCCTCAATTTCTGAATAGTACCAATGTGGGTTTTCTTGTAAAACACTGTGGAAACATTGGTATTATTCAGAAATTGAGGGAGAAATATTTTACAGTAGAGATATTTTGTCAAATCGAGCTTTGTAAAAGGATGGAACATTCATATTAGGATTTCTTGGGGAAGTACACAGCTTGAAGGAAGTCTTAGGGTATCAAGCTAGTAGTAAAGGTTTGTTTCCTAAGATCTTTCTTTCTTTCACAATAAGCTTTGAGTACCACATATGAAAATGGTAGATTGTTGGGACATTTTGTCTTTTTCAAGGGGGAGAACATGCAAAATTTGTTAGGGGCCTCTAATTGTATTGTTGAACACTTATGAAAAGACACTAACTTACTTAGCAATCACTTGGATATTAGCTATGTCGAAAGGTTGAAAAGAAAAAATGTTTACTTACATTTCATTAAAAAAAATTCCATCATAATCTATGTAGAATGGTTGAGGTTTGAAAACACCTACCACCATTGTGATGTAGAATTTTTCCAAACATCATCTTAGTACTACATTGTGCCAAGTGGTCAATATCAACAAAAAATAATTCTAAAAACAAAGGACAAAATTTGTGGTATATAATATTTTTTAAACAAAATTGTATAGGAAAAAAATATATCTTTCAATTTTTAGGCTTGTGTCGAATTATATTTTTTAAATTTAATTAATTATTTGGTGGAGAATGCCAACTCTAACCACCGAGTATGGTAGTGCAAAATAACTTTGTATGGACAAGACTTTGCATTGTTTGCAACATAATAGCAATTCTAATGTATGTGGTATGATAGTATGATTCATCATGAACTATTATCAGCATGCATTTTGCATAATAGGTATAAAATAAAAAATTCAATAATTTACATCATTCTAAACTTTAACCCCTAAAGGACCATGACTACGTTTTTACCAAAAATGTTCAAAATCTTTTTGAATACATGTAACTATAAGATCTTGCAGTAAGCTAGTTTGAGAAGATGTGGAAAAAACTTCAAAAATGTCTACCGTGTAGATTGCAAGATATTAGCATTTCAATAGACAAAAACCCTTTTTGGGCCTTGTGAAAACTCGGGCCACTGCACTTCACAAGGTCACATTCCTATGAAAAATTGTCCAAACTGGTGGTGTTTCTTTGAATTCTTTTTCTAGACAAGTTATCTGTATGCTTGAAAAATTTCACATCATTTGGAATTGTACAACATATAGGAAAAAAAATAGTAAGTAGAAAGAAGTAGAGAATGATTCAAAATACAAAATTGTTAAAAAATTTTATAATGGAATTGAAAAATGCCAATCCCAATGGTTACAAGGCTTTAATAAACAATCTACATCTTATGATTTTATTTTTTTCAAAAAATATTGAAAATTGAGTAAGATAAAGGACTTCAAAGTTTATTTTAGAGTAGATAATCCATAATTGCCCACAAACTAAAACTCCTTGTAACTTTTGACTCATTGATTGAAATGGAATGATTCAAAGCTTTCCACATATGTAAAGCTCTAGATAACCAATTTCAAATTTTTATTTCTGAAAAATGTGATTTTTTCTGATTTGCTTGGATTGCCCACCGGGGAAAAAATTAACATATTATGCCATAACTTTTTACTCATATTTCCAAATGTCATGAAATTTCGTGCATATGAAGGATATTCCTCATCCCCACGTTCTATTAAAATTTCAACCTAAAATACACAAACCTCTAGTCACATGTACCTACCTAAAATTTCTATGTTGCCAAAAAACACATGTTGGTCCTTTAGGGGTTAAAGTACCAAAACAAGACTAACTCCCTCCATCCCCATATGATCTTCATGTTGGACAAAATGCTCCAAATTAAGGCTAAAAATAACATTTAAAAGAATCTTTTTGAACTATGAGTAGAATAAGTGTAGTTTCAGATTATTGTCACTTCAAAATTGGATTTTGGGGGCAATTTCAAGGAGCATTGATGGCCACTCAATTGTTCACTATAGGCCCACTCAATTGCTTATTGTAGTCCCTAGACCATTAGTATAGTGTCAATTGTGAGTTGAGACATTGAAAATAGTTTGACTTCGTTTGGTAGCATTGTCATTGCCATGCCAATGATTCTAGACAATGTGCAACTTTCAAGTAAGCAATCCCAAATGTATGGGCTCTATCTCCAATGGGAGGAGAGTAGTTTTATTTAGCTCCTTGTTTTCAAGGATTTGGCCACTATGCTTGCTACAGTATGTACAAAACTGCCCGCTAGCTTCCTCCCTTCCACAATAGGGAGATCATTTGGGGATAGAGGGAATACAATAATATACAAAATCTAGGATTGTTTGTTTGCCTTGAACAAAAATTCAAATTTTATTGCTAAAGAACTAAAAGGCCAATTTAACCTCTTTAAGTAACAATGTCATCTTAATGAATAAGAACCTCATCTTGCTTTTTTGTAATCTTTGGAAAAAAAACTAATAAGAGTTTATAGTCTTTGAAGTCATGGGGCTATGAAAGTCAACCTACAAATTAAATGATCAAAGCTTAATGATCTTCACATCAAAATATTAATATATTTAGGGAATTCATTTGTAAAACTCTTTGTGATCATATTGATGATACTCCAGTTACAATCACAATAATATCATTTTACACCTAAAGAGAACAACTCCAAGATTTCAAAATTTATTGTTCATTTTTTGTTCATTTTGGAAGACCACATATCCTTAGGTTACAAAGGAAATAAGATACTTTGCAAACATATTTCACCCAATGATAAAATGTCAGATAAGTCAATTCCTTGGACCTCTTCATAACATACAAAGACTAGCTCATTCTTCCGCTCCATTCCCAAGGGAGAGACAGATATACTTTCCCTAGATACCTGGATGGTAGTTCAAATATATTCAAATATATCCAACATCGAATGAAGTTCCTATAGTGACTACAGCAATGTCACTCTAATTTCATTAATTGCCTGGAATTGGTGGAAGCAAAAAGGGACCCCCGTAACTTTGATAGCAATGTTATGCTTCATGCTGTCAATATACTAAGAATTACATTGTTGAATTGTTCAGAGTCTAAACTTCATATGTGCTCATTTTCATAGCACCTAGTATAATAAATTTCCCTTCAAAGTTCAGCGTAACATTAGGGGTGTCAGACCTTGCAAATTCCTATTCCACAATTTGCAGAATCGTTACCAAATCCTTGCAATTGGTTCTTCTTTTCTCTAGCCCCTCATAGAGTTTTGGAACAAATTTCTGAAATCGCCCTTCTGCTTGGCACCTGACACAACCTATTGCCAACTTCCCCTGTTCATTGTGCAGGCAAAATCTGGCAATAAGAGAGCATTTCGTACAAATGTGGGTCAAAGAAGGTGTGTCTTTAAAATACCGCAAGGCGAACCGCAACTGTCTTGCATTGACATCTCATATAGAGACGAAAGCATGAACAGCACATATCAGAACACACTCACTCACATTCCAAGGATGAATTACCTACGTAACTAAGAAAACGAGCTGTTATCTAAAGCAGTCATGTCCAAATAGACCAGTGCAAGCTGTAACTTAGAATGAAACCAAATGAAAGTTCAGTACTATCAGTAGGTCCACGACTAGGTACGTACACATGTAATAACTGCACTAGCGTATCTCATCCGAAATCACAATATCCTGAATGCTGGTACCCAGTAATTTTGCTATGTTTGCCATCACGTCATCATCCTTAGCTTCAGGTTCCTGACACTGCTGTGACTCAATAGGAGATTGATCTTTCTTGTCCCACTCCTTCGACGACTCGTATACAGCTTCATGGTGAGATGTACTCCAATCGTTATATTCGAATCTGTTGTGCACAGTATGCTTTTGATCAATACAGTAGAACAGAAAGTCAACAAATGGAAAACATAATTAGCGAGACGAACTCACTAGGCATCACCAGTCGTCACAAGTGAGCAGGAACTAAAGAAGATACAAGTACACATGCGCTTGGAACCAAGGCAAGCCTTACTCTAGTAACATGCTTACGGGAATCTAAGGGAAGCCAACTGCGCATGTAGGACAACAACGTGTATTGGTGAGAATTGCTACAGAACAATACCACCAACATAAACACGCAGACACGGAAAATCACAAAGCTTATTGGACAATATAGTGTAGAACTCAAGCCTGACTTTCAAAAAGGAGGAGGCTCCCAGCTAATGATTAAGAGTATGTGCTGCTGCAAGTAATATTACGATTTCATAGGAGGTCTGGATATGGTAACATAGAGCTGAAGGTCCTCCTCCTTGGTGTTCCGCACCTGCAACACTCTACGGATTTCAGAATTCACGACTTTGATCTATAATGAATAAATTAAGATCAACGCAGAAATATTATCGCTATATCACGTATGAACCACAAAAAATCAACAGATTCAATTACTTGAGAAGTACAAGTTCTTAGGTAGGCAAACAATTGCAAAAATAAGGTCACTTGAACTCTCCTATATTTTATGCAGTTAATGATTATGATCTGTTGTTTTGTTCGAAGTCTATCCGGCATACGAGTAAGGGATGTTACCTGGTGCACAACATCCACTGGGATAGTAAAGGTGGCATTTGGGTAGATAGAGAGCGCCAGGGGTGTTCCAGGTCTATCTGGATCGTAACCCGGACTAAGATAAAGGGTTCCATAGCCCTTGAGTGTGATGAAAACTTCTTCACAGTTGTGCCGATGAATGGGTGTTCCAGAGTTGGGAGCAAAAGTTTGCATCCAAACTTCAATCTGGTCCAAATATTGAATTGTTCAGAAGTAAAGGGAGACAGTGCTTAATTAAAAAATTCCAAATAAACCAAAATGCTCAAGATATCACAGTTCATCAGCAAGCTTATCAGAAATGTAAACGTAGAAATTCCTTTAAAGATTGACGCATATACCTCTTTCATGCCATGGAGCATAGCCCCGGCAATAGTCATGTGAGATAGACCAGGTCTCCCAAAGGCCTCAGATCCTAGTTCACTAAGATTTCTCACCACTGGAATCTCTGCAGAACACAGAAGCCAACCCAAAGTTACATTCAATAAAAGATACAACAAAAGAGCGGAACTCAATTTGGTTGCAGGACCAAACCCATATAAAAATCAAAAGGAATCTACATTTCCAAATAACTCACGCCATTGATTACTAAGAACAAAATAGGCTTTTAGCAAATTTAGGAAATGTAGAAACGCTACCTGATATTCCGCATCCTCTGGGATTCTCCAGAGCACTTGATCTTGCCAGGAAACAAAACAGCACGCACAGAAGTAGCTCAACACTACCTACAAACCTCGCCATCGTGTGGGTCTAGTTTGCAACTGATTTCCCTGTACTAATCTATGTAAAAAAGCTTCATATACTCGAGCTCAAGTAAAGCACGAAAACTAAGAGTCCTTCTCCTTATTGCTCCACTTTAGGAGCTTGAGCAGAAGCCATTTGCTTCTGAATGTGAATGTGCCTTTGGTACCAGAGATTGCCAACGACGAGCACGAACACACTCGTTCCGATGGCCCCTACCATGAAATTAGGCTTCGCATGAAGCTCGGGGTTCACAAGGCGCGAGAATGTTGTAGACCTCTTCAACCAGTCGTAGTTACCCTGGCTCATTGCAAACGTATGCTTCACCTCATACACGTATCTAGATGTAGCCTACAAACAATGCAAAAGACGTCAGAATCTCAAGGAAGCAAACCTCTAAACCTCCCAAGCCTCTTGATCCATTCGACCACTAGTTAGCACAGATTCAAATTCGCTTCTAGATCTCCAGAACATTCTAAAACCCGCAGAACTGTAAAATTAGCAGCATTACCTTCCAAGATCCAGAAACGATTCATTCCAATCGATATTACAAACGGTCATTCGACCCACTTGATTCAAAACCTCAAATCCAAAGCCGCAATCCCCAAGAATGTGAACCAAACGAATTGGAAGTTTCAGAATTATTACTGACACTCGCCGGAAACTCAATTCAGATTGAACCCCATGACAAGAACCCCCCCCCGCTAGCACAGGGTGAATGTACGCCTTTCTCATACCCTTAGATAACAACCTTTTCTCCTAAGCGCACTCCAAACCCAACAAATTTCGTTCACAAGCCAACATAATTCGACATAAGAAAAAACTGTGAGACAAAAGTTACGTGAATTGGAGAAACACAATGCATACCAGAAGGATGGGAATCGGTTTTCCTGCTGAGTGAGGTCGAGATTGGATCGAATTTCTGAGCTGCGAAAGGGAGAAGGTCTGGTTTTGGATTTAGGGTTTAAAAAAAGTTTGGTGTCACCCTTCTCGATGATTGGACATGCATCCACCTTTGGTCTCATGAATATTGGGAAAAATTAGGTTTGTCCTTCTGGACCAAAATCCAACCCTGACGCCTCCTAAAGTCCTAATCAGAGGTGGACCCCTGGAATGTTATTGTGGACAACAGTTGTCTGATGAATGATTTTGAATTCTCCTAGTATACAATGATGGAAAATAATTTTTCATCCCATTTATGTTGCACGGAGGTTTGGATTGTTTTCAAGGCTAATGATATTTGTCAATATACACTTTATTCCCCTTCCCTTACAACATTAACCCCCAAATGTCTAGATTCCCCTCCAAAATTGACAATTTGAAAAAAAATCATTGTAAAGTTCAATTTGGAAGCATATTTTGAAATTGATATACAAATAAAAGTTGTAGATTTCGATCTGTAGATTCCGTCTATATGGTTAGATTAACCAATGCTATCACCAATCATTTTTTTATAAATTTTGAGAGAGAATTTTCAAAATTCCTTCAAAATTTGATTACAACCAAAATATTATCATTTTTTGAGTAAAATTTGTTGGAATGGATTTGAAATGAGGTTCTCTTGGTATGGTGATTTTTTGAAATTTTTGTGTTCTTCAAATCTATGATCTCATTTTGGCAAATCCAATTTTGAACTCAAGTGAATGCGGTTCGACCACTTGACATACTTGCACATTTGTAATTTTAGAAAAATATGTACTCTAGTAACACTAAATCCAACCATTAAATAGGACAACAACTTGATAATGTATCTCCTTGTAGTTCCAATGATATTTCGATTTTTTTTGTCTAGTTGGCCTTGTAGGTGTAGATAGAGTAAACAAATAGCCTATTTTCCTTTATAGTATGATAAGTGGCCAGATCTTTTGTAGATAAATCCAAAAGACATATAAATAGATTTGAATAGGTCTAATAGGCTAGTATTCGAAGCAGGTCAAATAGATGAAGGTACATCTTCAATGAACAGTCACACACTTTTAGTCAATTTTTCTTTTGGGACTATAAGTCCAAATGTCTATTTGCATTTCTCTCTCTCTCCAATGAAGAGCACCAATACTCTAGCATGTGAAATTATCTAAGTGCTATAACTACTTGCCAAAACTTATATCAATATCAATATATTATTAAGAATTATTCTAGTTGTCTTTGAATGGATAGCTCAAGTGTATTGTTTTAGATTGTATAAAGCTCACAGGTGGTGAGTAATTACTTGGTCAAGTCGTGAGAATAATTGCTCAAGTTAAGTCAATTAGAAATTGTGGATTAATTTCTAAGTGATCAAATTGTGTAAATTGTGTAAATTGTAAAGTCTAAATCAATTGGTGTTAATTAAACTGAATATTGTGTACTTACAGTTGGTGAGGATTACTAAGTCAATTGGTGCAAGTAGATGTTGTGAATAGAGAATTGTGTTGTTAAGTAAAATTGGAGTTTGTTGGAGTACTAGTTGTGTGAGTTAAATTAAACTACAGTGTATGTCAATTTGGTGGGAGTTTCCTTGTGTTCTACTTATCGTGGTTGTATGATCAATTGCTAGATTAGTCAAATTCTGAATGTTGACTTAATTATAATATTATGTGAGAAGTGCGTGTTAATTGGTTAAGTGAATCAAATGATTAAATTGTTAAGAACATGAATTAATATCTAATTGGTTGTTCAAACAATTATTGAAATTGCTGGACTAGTTGAATTGTTGAGTGTAGAAGTGGTGAGTAAATTCCAAAGTATGAGATCAAATAGTTGAGAGCTAATGATCTAGTAGATGATTTCAATGTATTTCAACCTATGAGTCTAGTTGGAAGTACACTGAATAATTTCGTAACATCTTGTGATGAAACCGGAGATATAATTTGAATAGAACTGATGACAACTAGTTAGGAAGTGTTAAACAATTGGACAGAATTAGAAATTATTTAAATATGTTTTTTTTTACGAAGTAATTCCAGTATGTCAAATTTGCATATAATCCAAGTCGAAGACAATTTAGCTTAGTCCTAAGTTACTATCAAATGGTCAATTCGCAAATTCACGACTATGTCAAATAGATAGCGTAGCTTGGGGTTGTGGGCTAATTGATTGAATAGTGGCCAGTAGTTAGAGATAGCATAGTCATAGGTGCTAGGACCAATAGTTGTATGGTTAATGATCTAAAAGTCTTACCAAATTGATTCAAGTAAAGTGTGGATAAAACTAAAGACAAATTGATTGGAAAAGCTAAAGCTATGGGGCTGACGTGAAGAATAAATCAAATAAACTAAGAATGAAATTTTGAACTTTTCATGCTTTGCATACTAAGCAAATGGATAGAAAATACGGATTTGATATTGGCATTTTAAATTAGCAATTAGGCTAATAATATAGTACGAATTAATTGAGGGAAAATAAAGAGGAATTAAAGTAAGAAATAATTTTCCTAAAAGTTTATTGTATTTCAAATATATACCTTGGTGCATTTGATTATGTTGATAGTGCATGCATTGTCAAGACAAATTGATCAAACCTAAAGAATTGACCAAAGGATTTGCCATGAGCCAAAACATACTATATAGGACTAGGACCACATACATGGAGTCTATTATAAATAGCATTTGGGATGGACTGAGACTATTTGACTAAGAGTGTGGGTTTCTTTTGTTAAAACTCTAAAACAAACTGTAAAACAAAGTAGATAAATATTCAAAATACGAAAACAAGTGACCTTAGTCACGTAAACATTAAACTTATTGACCTTTCCTTAGGAATTACCTCCTTATACTATATTTCCTTAGGTTTTGTCAAGTAGGCAAAATCTACATTACATTCCTCAAATTAGAAGAACTTTCATCCAAGAAATTAGGAGGATGAAACTCCAATTCCAATCTGTTCATTGTGCAAAAAATAGAATTTGGAGCACTTAGAGGTTAATTCTAAAAAAACAGTAGAAAGTTCTCCAACAACATGGTAGATGCATAGTGCACGAGCATGAAATTTAGATTGTATTCATATGTTATGGACCTTGAACAAATTGAAATAGAAATCACAAAGAATGATTATATTAGGAATTGTAGTGCATCCAATTATTGTATGGGTAGGATGATGATGGCCCACCCATCTTCCAATGGTTTATCCTTAAGCATTCAAATTAAAATAGCAATAAGATTAATTTTAAAAACCAGAAAAAATAATTGTAATTCTTTCAAAATATCTATATCATTGATTTATGTAAAAAAATATCTAAATCATTTATTCAAGTACAGTATTCTTTCTTCAATTCATTGATATATTATACAATTTTGTTTGAAACTTCTTCAATGAATGTTACTTTAATGAATTGTACTTCTCAAAACATACTATATCCACCTACTAGATGATTGATTGTTTAGGGGATAATGTCACACCCATATAATTGTTGACTCAACCTTGAATTTCAATCTTTATTTTGATTAGAGGACCTCTAGGGCAACACACCAAAGAGCCTAGATGGGGTGGGTGGATGTGCCTGCATTGTAGCAATGGCCCATGACAAGTACATCAATGCTATAGTTATGGTTGGCCACTTGAGACTTTGGAGAGTGCATTGACAAATAGAAGGCTCATGCATGATGTAGTATGGGTTGTGGATGTCTTTTTGATGCAATTTTTGAAGTACAAATTGTATTGTATGAATGTTGAATGGCAATGTGTCAATGTCATCCAAGATGGCAAGGAAGAAAGGAGCTCTACATGGAGGAAGATTTAGCCACAACATTGTTAATAATTCTAAGCGTAGGCAAGGTTAGGGGCAAAGTCAAGGAGTTGCAATGTCTATCAGTAGAATAGTTTTTGAAGAATGTAAGGAAGGGTTTAGTTTAGGTTTGGGCGCAGAAGAGGGAGGCAACTAGGATTCCATGGGAGGAGGAGAGGCTTTAGGGAGCAAAACAAGCAGAAGTCATAGAGTTGTCATTAATTGTGCGATGAGCAATGGAGGGCATAGAGGACTTGAGAAAGTTGTGGTTGATCTTGGCCTTGTATGTAGCATGGGAATTGTGAGAGGATGTGAGGGTTAAGCTTGAAGTGGAGCACTTATATGAGAGTATGGGGGTCACAATGGAATAGGGTTGTCCCGACGTACGTTAGCAGGCAAATCGCGTCCACTCAAATCTGACGTCTGGACGTCCAGTCATTTGATTTGAGTAGACGATAAGGACCCCATCAGACGAGGCCTAGTTGTTGTCCGACAAGTGGGCCAACGAACGGGTCAGATCAACAGACGGATCATCAAATGAGTAGTCGAACGGCTAGGCAAATGGCTAACTTCAATCACCATTTGTGACTTCTTTTTTTGGAATTTTGGGGCGTATAATATACCATTGAAAACGTATTCCAAATACCTTTCCAATGGTATATTATACGCCCCGAAACTCAAAAAACTCCAATCGCTAATGGCGATTGAAGTTGATTGTCTGCCCATCCACCCAATAGTTCGGTTGTGCGCTTGTTCGCTTGTCCGCCAAGCTGTCCAACGGGCCCTCCGTTTGGTGGACAGGCGGACAGTTGACCTATTGGGCGGATGGGCGGACAACTAGCTTCAATAGCCATTTGTGATTGGAATTTCGGGGTCTGTAATATACTGTTGGAAAAGTCTTTAAAAAACCTTTACAATGGTATATTATACGCCCCCAAAGTCCACAAATTCCAATCACAAATAACAAACGAAGTTTAGAGTTTTAGGAAGTCAGCATCCGCCTTGCTATCTATTAGCCCATTCGCTAGTCTGTTAGTCCGCCTCTTGTTAAAAATCTTGGATTTTGAAAAGTAAAGATCCATTTTCAAAGACTACTATTCAATACTACAAGCATCCAATGTAACATTAATGACTGAAAGGATAATTCAAGGTATTCTCCTACATTATCAAACCGCCATTTTTAGAGCTAAACCCTAATCCCTAAACCCTAAACCCTATACTTTTTACCTTATACCAATTACTATAAACATTGGTGCATTGTTTAGATTATATTTGACCCTCCATCTTTTTTGCATGTGATTATGAAAATGGACTACAAAAGACAAAAGTAGACCTCATGGACTTATTTATTTATATTACTAATGTTTTTTTAATTTTTATGATGTGCGGCATCAAATATTATGTGGAACTATACAAATGTGAAGTATTCAATTATATCCTAAAGTAATTATTTCAGTTTTGTTGTAAAATGCATTGATAGTTGAAAACACCAAGGTGTGGATAGTACTAACAATTATATTATTTTATTAGAGAATGTTATTAAAAACACTTTAAGCACATTATTGTAATTTCATGTAATTTTATGTAGCTAAAGTTCAACATGTATTATTGTTAGTACACCTAATAGTGACATCTAAAAGAAAAAAAATGTTATATTTGAGAATCTTATATAATGTCACCGTGTCAAATAGGTACCTTCAAAATATATGGTTTTATTTTACTAGATTGTACTTTATTATATTAAAGTTAACAGACAACCATATAATTTTTAATTGAATACCTCACATTTGTATAATGGTACATAATATTTGATGCAACTTACCATAAAAATTGAAAGCATTAGTAATATAAATAAATAAGTCCATGAGGTCTATTTTTGTAGTCCATTTTTATAATCAGATGCAATAAAGATGAAAGGCCAAATATAATCTACACAATGCACCAATGTTCATAATAATTGATGTAAGGTTCACAATATAGGGTTTAGGGTTTAAGGTTTAAGGTTTAGCTCTCTAAAAATGGAGGTTTGATAGTGTAGGAAAATACCTTTAATTATGTTTTCAATCATCAATGTTACATTGAATGCTTGTAATACTAAATACTAATCTTGAAGTAGATCTATATTTTTCAGAATCCAATATTTTGTAGACAAGGTGGCTCAATGGATAGCCAACTTCAATTGCCAATGGTGATTGGAGTTTTTTGAGTTTGGGGGCATGTAATATATTATTGGAAAGGTATTTCGAAGACCCTTCCAACAATATATTACATGCCCTGAAATTCCAAAAACTCCAATCGCAAATGGTGACTGAAGCTCGTTGTCTGCCTAGCCATCCGACTGACTATCGGATGGCCCGTCCGCCTTGTTTGCTCATTCAACAAATTAGGGGGTGAGACTCCAGATTCTCTATGTCTGTGGATGTTCGCAAAGTAGCGGACAAGGATGTTGGATGTCCGTGCAACCCTACAATGGAAGTGCTAGAGCTGGCTATGTAGGTGGCATTATGATGTAAGATGGAAGGTGTTGGAGTCAGTAGATTGCAGAGCAGCTAGGCTGACAACTTCTAAAGCAGTTGCAATGACGAACTTACTAGCATCTAGGCAATTTGATACATCATCAAGGGCTCCATCAGACTAGGTGCATACAAATTCACATTTGAGCCAAGTGTATAAAAATCACATTTGCGGTAGAGAAGATGTTTTAGGTTTAGGTTTTCGGCGTACTTGTCTTTCAAATTGCCTTGATTGTTATTTTTTCTTCTCATTGTCTTCATCACTTCAAATGATAATCACTATATGTCAAATGTCCAACAATTCTTCAAAGCTTTGATATTGTTGTGTATGTGGTTAGCAATACAATAAAATTATTCATTTGTTTCCAGTGCATATTTTACTTCTTGGTTATTTTGTTGGTTTTCTGTTTTCTAGTGTTCCATTGTGCTTCATGTTTAGAGTGTGATTCAAAGTAAGCAAATGGTATCAATTTGATGTCACGTCTTTTTGATTTTTTAATTCCACTAATTTGGCTACGTTTAGTGGGCTTTATCCATTAGATTACACTTGTCACTTTGGTCGCAAGGAACTTTCTTCTTAAAGGCAATCATAACATGTGGATTGCTCAAGTGGTTCTATTCCCTAGGAAAAAAGTCAATGACCTTCAATAACAATGTGCAATAATAAATTCCAAGTATTATTGATGCACTCGTAAAAATTATTGATTTTTTGGGAAGCTTGTTTTTGTTTAGACCATGAATTTTATAAATGTGGAACTTTGTTAGGGCCCATGTGCATCCATCACTATTCCAAAATATGGTAAAAAAAACCATAGTAAAAATGGACTAAGGTTCTTTTATCTACCATCATGTGCATGCTACCAATGACTACAACCAACTTCTTTTCTAATTTCTAACTACAATTTCTAGAATTTCAGGGTGTGTAATATACTATTGGAAAATTCTTTAAAATACTTTCCAAAAGAATAGTACATGCCCTAAAATTCCAAAAATTCCAATTAGAAATTAGAAAAGAAGTTGGTTGTAGTCATTGGTAGCATACACATGATGGTGGATAAAAGAGCCGTAGTCCATTTTTACTATAGTTTTTTTTATCATGACATGATTTTGAAAGAGCGGACTCTTTTGACAATGGTTGAAGGAAGCTATGATGACAATCTTGGAGCACATGGCCTACCTCCTAAATATAAAAGACAAATTGGCCCAAACGATTTTGTCAACCTTGGTCGGAACTTCAACGTCTTTGGACATGATCAACTAAAAAAGCTCAGTAGGGTTTGAATAAAGGTGTGTTCTATTAGTTGTTATATGCTCATCATTTTGGAACTTTCTATATTGTCTCCATCATTTTTAAGTAGGCTATGCTTTTTGTAAGCTCCCAATTCATCACTTTGAATTTTTATTTTTTATTTTTTATAGTTTAAGTTAAATTTATGTGTAAAAAATCCAAAAAAGAATGTAAAACCAAAATAGAATATGCATATGACATATAAATATGGTATTTGGTTCAAAATAGTATAAAATACCTAAACTAATTCAAAATCTTGCATGCATATAGGTTAGAAACCCAAAAGTTGTAGAAATTGTGAATACTTAGTGAATATTGCATGAAATGTTTAAACCTACCCCACATGTAACAAAACTTGGCTAAAAAGGTTCAAGGAAAATCTAGTGATGGAGATCTCTAAATCCTATTCCAAAGATAGGTTTCAGTTTCTTAGTTATTTCGAAATGAGTAGAAACCCCAATTATTAGTTTGTAGGTTTTACAAATTTATGATGGACTAGAGGAGGGCATCTACAATGTACAAGAAATGTTATAGAGTTGAAATCAAGCCTTCAATCCAATGGCGAAATCGGTTAGCCAAGATTTTGCTCTATGTGAAAGATTTCTTGGAAACCAGTAATTGAAAGAAAGTGGAATTTTAATCTCCTTCTTTGAATGAACAAAATTTATAAGCTTTAGCATCTTTTATGTGATTCCATGGAAGGTTCTATAAAAATTTTGAAAATCTTATGACTTTCACAAGGTCCTCTTCCAAATGGTCAATCTCTTAAACCAACAATGGAAAATTCCTAAAAATTATCCAAGTTGCAATAAAGCTCACTAAAAATTAGTATAGCTTCTTTGTGTTAATAATGTGCTCCAACAAGTTTCAAGACATTCTGACATCCAAAAGTATCAGAATTGGTAAGATTCTTCAATTTTCAACAAATTTGGAGATCATTTGTAGAGTTGACTAGTGTTCTTGGAGTATTCAAAATTAAAATGAAGTCAAACCAGGATCCTTTCTTACTCACTTGCACTATTTGAAGAAGTTGGAATTGCCAATTTCTTTAGAAAATGTGAATTCTAATAGTTGGATTTTAATCCAAGTCCGTCTAAATTTGGCACTAGTTATTTGTGATTTTTTGGCGATGGAGAAGGAAGTACAAGGTTTGAAAGCAAGAAATGGCCTTCTAAATCCAATGATGCAATTTGTTTGTGATTTGGAGTCTTTCTTCAAAAGTTAGAATTTTGGACCAATGTAGAATTAAAAAATCTTAAGTGATTACCACTAGATAAGAGAGAAGGAGGGGTCATAACATTCTTATCCAATGCTAGGTGGGGGGGCCTTTTGCTTGCCTCTGAAGTGGGTGTCCCCTAGTGTGGAAATTTCTTTATTCATTGAAAATTACAGCTTCTTCAATTCTACCACACACTCTACAAATTTTGGCACCCTACATTAAAAATCTCTCAGAACTATAGTTGCTTGGCAACTAGCACCTTAGGAGGAGGTTTAGTTCTTGTATTGTGTTGCCTCCACCTACTCAAAATATCATCTGGACGATTGCTACAAGCCTCTTGGGAGGGTTTGCATTTAACAGAGGAAAGGAAATGAGTGGTATGAGTTGTTTGTAACTGAAGGTCACCAAAGTAGAAGCTTTAGTCACAAAATTTCAATTGTTATATTTTTTTTTATTAGGGAATGATCTTTATTCCAAAGGTTTTAACAATGAACACAATAGTTGCAACCTAATATGGAGTTGGTGGCAAGAGCATAGGTCAATTAACCCCTAAATGTATTTGACTATGTTTTCACTAGAAATGCTCCAAAACAACTGTTTCTAGTACAATTATCAAATTTTAGAAAAAATACAGTTTTGGACAAATGTAACCATAGGATCTTGTAGGACATTGGTTCGGGAAGATGTAAAAAATATTTCAAAAATTTCCACCATGTAGATTGCAAGATATTAGCATTTAAAGTGACAAAAAGCCTTTTTTGGGCCCTGCAAAAATCCGGGCAGCTACACTTCACAAGGTCAGATCATTATGAAAAAATGTCCAAAATGGTTGTTATTCTTTGGGTTCATTCTTCAAGTCATGTTGTCTACATGTTTGAAAATTTTCAAATCATTTGGAATTGTACAACATATAGGAAAAAATTAGTAAGTAGAAAAAAGTAGAGAATGATTCAAAATACTAAATTGATAATACTTTATTTATGGAATTGAAAAATTCCAATCCCAATGGTGATAATGCTGTAATAAACAATCTACACCTCCAATTTTTATTTTTTTCCAAAAATATTGAAAATTAAGTTAAATAAAGGTCTTCAAAGTTTATTTTAGAGTAGAGATTCCTTTACTACCCACAAACTACCCTCGACTAAAACTCTTCATAACTTTCATCTCATAAATAAAAATTTAATGATTCAAAGCTTTCCATGTATATATAAATCTAGAAAACCAATTTCAAATTTTTATTTTAAGAAAAAGTGATTTTTACAGAAGTTTTTTTTGCTACCCGAGTTGTCCATTGAGGAATGAAAACTACATATCATACAATAACTTTTAAACCATGTATTCAAAAGTTATGAAAATTTTTGGGCCTTAAAGTTACTCCTCAGGCACATGTTGTGTGAAAATTTCAAAGAAAAAAAATAAAAATTCCATTTGTAATGAGTTGCCCCAAATCGCTATGTTGCCAAAAAAACACCATTTGGTCCTTTAGGGGTTAAAGTTATTATGACAAATTTGGTGCTCCAACAAAAGGTAAGGTTATTCCTTTCCTTTGTTGTTGCTTGGCTTCGTAATTCTTATTGATATTTTCATTATCTAGAAACTTGGTTTAGAATGTGCGTTGCATTCTCAAAATTGTTGTTGATATTATTGCATTTTTTGACCTTGATTTAGAGGGGTACATTTTCAAATGTCTTTTTTATGTTGTTTTCAATTACCTCATTTTAGGAGGTTGATGCATCTAAGGATCCAAATTTGTAAATTCATCAATGTTCACAAGTGTGTCTTACTGATAGACAGTCTACACACTTCAAGTCAATTTAGTTACGAGTGACCAAATTCATTTTCCAAAAACATTTACATTTGCATATGAAGGGTTGAAATTTAGGACCAGAATAGATTATGCCTTAGAACATGCATTTTAGAAGGTTTAAGGTATAATTAGAACATTGTCCATTTAACAAGAACAGTGCAACCGCGAGGCTCTGTCCCATTCATAACAGTAACAAATTCATACATACCTATAATAGAATAAAAATTTGAAGAAAATTTAATTTAATTTTTGTTTTGTTTATAATAAATAGTTTTCTACTATATTTCAAATGTCATAATCAGTCCTCTAAATTATACATGATATATATAATATATAGGGTAGCTGAACGTAATCTTGCACATTTAACCTTTTGACGTGCCAACATCCATATAATGGACAATGAATAGATTGTAAGCCTTCTCTTGAATACATCCCATACAATTTTTCATCCATTCAAATTTTCCTTCGTTCTTGTGTTAGTTGACTACCATTTGTACAGTATGGATTTTCAAAATAAGATATTGTGATTTTTTTAAATGAAGAAATTGGTTTATGTCAAGTTTCATTCTTAGTTTACCCCCTAAATGACCAACCATCTAGAAAGTGAAAGATGTACATAATCAAATACAATTTTCTCATCCGTCATTGACTTTCTGAAGTGTGGATTTTTAATATATATTTTATGGGAAGTTAGCTTCATACATGTGTAATCCGATTAGAAAGGGGATGATTTGGGAAATTTTTCTGCCTCATTTCATGTAGTGATTCATCCAAAATTTCGAAGATTTTAGTGAAAAAGTGCTTTTGTAAAAGTCAATTCATAAAATTAAACAACCAAAAAATCTCAAAAAATCACAACACTTAGAGTGTTACATTTCAAGCAATCACCAAAAATTTCATATACAAATTGTTAATATCTTATTCTTAATCAAATTACAAAATAATTTTGAATTTCAAGTTTCAAATTTTATACAACAATTATAGATCTAACTGTATGGATAGAATCCGAAATTCATAATGTACAACTTTTATTCATACAACAAGTTCAAAATATCCCTCTTAGTTACATTTTATAAGACATCTTTGAAATTCTCCAAATTTGGAGAAGGGTGAGGGTGTTTAGGGGTTAAAAAGTGAGACCATAATAATGATTTTCTAAAATAAGTAAAATCAAATAATAAAAATTATACCATCTCATAGTGCACATTCTTCCAAATTCATTATAAATATTTTTAATAAAAAATTGTTAATTGGGACTTTCAATTGAATTTCAAAAGATAACCTTGCAAAACAAACTAAAAACTATAAATAATATTTGGATAAATACAACCATATAGATGTGATCTACAAATTGAGATTGACAACTTTTCATTATATATCTACATTTTTGTGATTCATCAAACATTTTAGAATACATCTTTGAAATAGGTGGTGGATCTAAACATTAAGGAGTTAAGACTTTGAGGAGTTATAAACTGTTCATTTGATCATCTTTTTGTGTAATATTTGAACCATAATGGAGGTTGGTGAATCAGCCTTGATAGATATCCAATTTATGGATTTCCAAAATACAAATTTTTCCACAAATTGTACAAATATACAAATATACCTGCAAATGTCCAACATAAAAGAGTTAGTTTGAGAAAACAAAATGAAAAAAGTATCTTGAACCATAACTCAATTAAGACCTAAAAAATGTACACATGACCTACTAAGCAACGAAATGCTCCCCAAATTGAATTGTGTCCACATGAAAATTCACAACAACCAAGCTATCGTCATCGAGTACGAGGTGATATCAAGCTTAGCAAAATACAATCAAACAATCATGAAAACAATTTTCAATTGTGTAGATTATTTACATCCTCTTGATTTGCACCTTTGACAATTGGTAATATCCACTAACCCCACGTTTGTAGGCATGATCTTCTGATAATCACAATCCTATGCAAATAGTTTCTTCTACTTCAGATGATCACATAGAGAGATTTTGCTATACTTTGCACCACAGAGTCAAAGACCCTCTGTGTATCTTTTCCGAACAACTCTAACCTCACTTGCATCCGCACCACAATCTAAGCTTGTAAATCAATACCAGTAAATAACCTTGAATCCAAGTTGAAACTATGGAGCACAAAAATCAACACATCATACAAATTTAATGTGCTTTAGTATGCTTATTCCAAATCAAGAGAACTGATAAAAAAAAGTGATTCATACTCTGAGCTTATGGTCTTAAGGAAGTTGAGCTTTGATGCGGTCATCCTTGATCAACAACAATGAGTTGTTGCCAGAGAGTGGAGTTGTGCCATAACAACAAACATGTTTTGAAGAGAGTACATGCAACACTCATAGGCATAGAAGACGATACCATGACATGAACTATGAGTTAGAGGTGAGAACACCATATTGCTATTAAATATAAATGAGAACTAAACCTTTATTGTATCTTTTGAAATCAAGTATGAGACCTTAGAATAAAATAGAGGGTTTGTGGAAAGAATAGCAATTGGTGGCTTTCTAGCACTAGAGATTAAACCCTAAAGGATCAAGAACTTATGGTTTCAATATAACAAATTCATATTGTGAATCAAATAATCATAGCATCAAAATTAGGAATTTTGCATTGTTGGTAAAAAACAAATAAATTTGAACAAAAGGAAGTCCACATTCTACCTACTCAAAACTGCTAGAAAAAACAAAAAACAAAAACAAAACATGAGACCCAAATTTAGGCTTCATAGGTTAACCATGCTCACAAACAAAACCAAAACTAGAATCTGCTTGGTAGGAATGGACACCAAAGTTTGGGCATTGAACATTTGAAAACATTTCTATTCGTACCTGATAGCACAAGGTTGGACTAGTCCTCATTTGGGTAGTGCACAGCTTTGACGTTAGACCCTACTAACAACACAGATCATATAACGGTACAAACCATCTCATAAGGTGATGTATATATAATTGCTAAGTGAGGTCAAAGAAACCATGTGCACCAATTAATTTAGGTTGTAAGTACATTGGTTGCCTAGAATCTTCATGACATGATCAATTCAACTCATTTCACATAAATACAAAACCTTGAATGAAGGACATGATTTATTGCCCTAAATCAGCCAATAGGACCAGCAATCTTATACCTCAAAATCGGAGTTCCAAAGAGCACTCATGAAGCTCCTCTGCACTTGCTCTCCGCAATTGTGATACCCGAACTCATTCCTTTACTACTGCGACATCTAACACACAACAACATCTACGTTGCACCTTGGAAAAAAATTAACAATGAATAGCCATCTACTCCCATTAGAAAAATGCAGTGATGAAGATGATGAAGATAGAGCTAACAATGACTCTAAACCGTGCCATCAGGTTGTTGAATGCGCGAAGCTCAAAGCTCTAAAAGTAGAGCAGAGCAACAATAAAAAGGAGAAGCAACAACTTAGGCAACGACAGGAGGAGCTATGGCTGCTATGGCCTCCATCCTCGAAAAGTGATGAAAGGGGTGGGGTAGGATGAACGTGCAAGAGAGCTAACTTAGGGTTTAAGCTACAACATCATCTGTAAGAAATTATTTTAGAGATTGCTGGTGGTGTGTGAGAGAGGAGTGAGACAAGGGCGGCGTTGCAAGTTGAACTTCTGGAGTGAGAAGGACGTACATGATCGACCCTAATCCTACCTAGTCGCCCTCCCCCCAATTAGACCCCATGTCTAGTTGGACCTCCTCCAATAGAACCCTCTACATAGGCAGACCCCTCCAATCGGATTCCCTGCCCAAGTAGCCCCCTCCAGTTGGACCCCTTGCCCAAGTAGACCCCCCCAATCGAACCCTTTGCCCAGGTAGACCCCTTTCTTGGACCAATTGTCGGACCTCCGATCGTGTAGTGTGAATACAGTTATAGATAGGATTGAGACTTTCACATACCAAAGTTGATGTGGAGTTGTTGCCATAGTCTTTGTCCAAAGGATAAAACCAACAAAATTGAAGTTTTTTGCAATTTCATTTGCAAATGACATCATCTCAATGTGACTTGGTTTTCAATATGCAACGTATTGTTTTGCAACTTGTGGATGCCTCTTGAGCTGATTATTTAAGGTGTATGGATTTGGATAGGAGTGTAGAATTGCTACTTAATTAGAGTTTATCTCATATTACAAATTCTTGCTTAGGCTATGAGATGGATCTTTGTGTTCCTCATTTCCTTTGTAATGTCATTTACAAAGACATTGTCAACAAATTTACTTGTTTGAAATTTGAACAATTTCATTCTCAAATATTGTATTATCTGAACAATGACAACTTTGAAATTAAATGCTATGATTGTATGCAAATACTTTGTGTTTATTTGCAATTTTGATTTTTTGATTGGATTATACTTCACATTCTATCATGCTATAGTTGTAGGGCAAGGACTATGACAAATTATTTGACAATTAGATGCCAATATCTTAGGAAAATTCTTTCCCTAATATATTTAACATTGGTATATTTGAAAAAAGAACTTTTGTCTCACAATTTTTTTTCCTCTACCAAGTCTAATTTCTCGAGAGAAAATAAATATTTGGTGGAAAGATGTTCACTTTGCCCTACATTTACGATAGTCCCTACATTTATTTTCTTAGATATTTGTAGCACATAAGATAGTATTAAATTGTGAATATAATGTTGAGTTTTTTTTTCACCTTTTAGGACATCTTCTTTTACAAAATGTGATAGCTTCTTTTGTACATTATGTAAAATACATAGCCTATTTCCTCATATTGTTTCTCAACAAAAATTTGGTTTTAAAATGTAATTGTGTTACCTCTAATGATATTGATTGTATATTAAATCATTCTCACCTCTCTCAATGTATTCCTCAAGACAAGAAGCTTCATTTTAGTATAGGAAGGGTATGATTCATTTAACATGGACAACTTATCCCATTTGTCATATCCAAAGGAGAACATGACTATTACTATGTACTTTGTTTGACTACAATGGCACACACTATATGTCCTTTGGCATTATCACATCACTCCACCCATTGCCATTGGACTCTATAGTGATGGTTGAGTTCAAAGTCAAGAACTCAAACAACATTTACTACTCTTCTTAGAGGTATTACAATCACCTACGATCATTAATAGTTTCAACACGCATAGATGTTGTAGATGCTCATGGAAAATTGAGGCTTATTATTCCACCTTTAGAAGAGTTGACACATGCATTTACCTTCTATCCCTATCAACCTTGAAAGTTCATACCTTTCGTGTAATTGTAGACAAAATTTTAGCAAAAGATTAGTGATTACAAGAAAAAGGAGCCTATTAGGAGGCCTTTATTAGGAAAAAATATAAATAAAGTTATTTTAAAATCTAAAATACACATAATGGTGTAAATAGGGATATTTTAATTAAGATGAATGAAAATAAAAATAAAAATAAAAACACTTGGATGAATGGGGTGTGACCATGGACACACCTTTTCACAAAAGAGGTGACTCCTTATTCTTAAGACTATAAATAGACTTAGAAAAATAAAAACATTGGCAATGTAAGATCCAAATTTATTTATATATATTATTATATTTTGCATTGTGAATTTTAATTTGTGATTGAGATTGTAAGAATTTATGTGAGAATTTAAGGAGAATTAATGAAAGTTGGAAGATAATTAAATAATTAAAACAAATAAAATGAAATGCAAAAACACGAGCATACTTGTGAAGAAGCAAAGTTGTATGGTGATCTTGGGAGGAAAAAACGAGGAGTTTGAGGCTATGAAGAGAGGTTGAGGAAGGAACAAGGAGTCAAGGAGCAAAATTTGAAATTTTCAAAGCCTAATTCAATGTTGTTGTTGAACATTGTCTTGTGCTGGTGTGGGGGAGCAAAAAAGAAGCATAGAATTTCAAATTTGAATTCCAACCCCAAGAGTGGCAACAGAGTCAAAAAGCTGGTTGCTAGAATAGCCAAACTGCTAGACGAAGAAACAAGATTCAAGCTGAATTAAAAGCCCTGAAAAAAATCAACAATCAAAGCTGCAGCATTGTGGCATCAAGGATCTTCCATCCCTAAATGAGTTCCCCAATGACAAACCAAAAATTGAAATCAAAAGACTTGGCAAATTTGACTTGCAACTCAGTCCGAAGGAAACTATGATCTTCAAACCTCAATAACTTTTGACAATCGAGGAGTCAAAGGTTGTGCCTAATACTGTTGGAAAGAAGAAGAAAAATGAGTCGAAATGCACATTGAAATTTCTTGAATCGGGCAAGAATTGCATAAGATATTAGTCACCGAAGTTGTTGTCCGCAGTTGTGAACTAGTCCAAGAATTGGTGTTTGTATTGGTTCCTTCATCTATTGATTAGAGCAAAGAGAGATTGGAGTTTGTGATTGTATGCGATGGAGGAGGGGGGGATCAAGAATTCCAAATTAATCAAAAAAAATTCAAAGTAAATTCGCAGATCACAACTTGCACCATGCAAACAACAATTTGTGAGGAAGAAATTAGGGATTTGGTACACGGCCATAGGGTACTTCACACAATCATAAGGCAAATTGCATGGGGATAGGATGTAGAACCTACGGTTTTAGGTCCATAGACTGTGGCTCACGAAATTTTGCCCCATGGTTTTGGGCATTGGTACAATCTTAAGATATTGTATTCACAATTTTAGGTCCCTTGGTTGTTCTTATAAAAATTTCAGTAGTTGGTCTTGGAACTTATATGTTTGAACAATTTGTGAATTATTTCAATGTTTGTGTGTGAATTTAGAAAATTAACCAATGTAGGTTTGGACCATTTTGATCTAAACATTTGACCCAAGATTAAGGGATAAAAGCTTAAGGAGAAAGATAAAATTTGGGTTTGAAACCTAAACTCATCATACTTTGCATTAACTAGGACAATTTGACGTAGTTGACTGGCACATTAGGCATTCTTGCACAAAGTACAATAGCTGTAGATTGACAGGGCTATTTGACCAAAATATAAACAACATATAATTAAGGAATTATGTGTACTATTTTATAAATATTATCTTGTCATGATTAGATCCTAGAGTATCCATTGCATAAGACAATTTGACCAAACCTGAATTTTTTACCAGACTATTTGATCTCCTTGTAAAATCCTAGATAGGACTAGGACTTCGTACATTGTATCTATGGATTGATAATGGATTGACCAACAAAATCATAATTCTTCGGAATAATAGTGTTAATATGCTATGAGTCTAAAATAAATTCATATATATGATTGTAAAATACGATTCTATTTGAAAAGTAACATTAGTTACATAAATGATACTCAACAAACTTTTTCCACAAAAAACCCCTATATTATTGTTTTCCTTGGTTTTGTGAGAAAAAGGCAAAACCTAGATTTCAATAACATTTTGTCTACCAAAAGGTTTTTATCATTAAATTTCGATAAGCTTAGCATTCCATTTACAAAATTCTAGATCATTTTGTATATTCCTTTGAACATCCCAAGGTTGGTGTTCATATATAATTGAATCTTTGATTTTATAATGATTATAATTTTGGTAAAAGAAATTATTTTGTAATAAGTTTAGAGAAAATTGAACAACTAAGTTCAATTCTAAATTTAATTAATATAATTTTTAAATTGTGCTACAAATTGTGGACTCTTTAAGTAGAACAATTTCTCTCCATGAATATAATGATCGCAAACACATATGCATGATGATTGTAAGTATACATGTAAGTGTATACGTGTAATATATATACCAATATACTACATTGTAATCTATAATTTTGCCTTCCTCAACAAAATCCAAGATTATAGTATAGGGGGTCAAAATCCAAGGAATAATCAAATAGTCTAACACATTGTGATTGAAGTCACTTTTATAATATAAATGTCTTATAAACTTGATTTTAATGAAAAATATTATGAAAATAACCCATTTGTTTCAGGGAAACCATATCACTCTTTTATCCAATCACTAATTTCTGTCCGACACATATGAATGCAACAAAACAAGTATGTGGTCCCTGTCTTATCCTAGTATAGGGATAAATCAGGAATATGCTTAAAGCGAGGATAGATACGACATATAGCTTTACGTACCATAGTATCTATTTCCTATTACATTTGCTTAAAGCATAACCTCACATAATTTGCTTAAGCGTCACTCATCACTCAATAAACCACAATTAGTATTTTCAACATCACTCAGACCATCACAATCTCAATATTGCTTATAGCATTCCTATTCTAACTTGCTTTAAGCAACTAAACAATATACTCTTTCAATAATCATCTTTACAGTTTATCTTCAATCTACACATTTGTTTGTAGCATTACTATATTGATTTGCTTAAAGTCATTCCATCTAAACAGTCCACTACAAGCTCTCATTAGTTCACTATGGAACTAAACAATTGCTTTAAGCTCACATACACAAGTGTCATGCCCCTATCTCCTTGGGGTGCCCGAAGTGCCTTAGTAAGCAAGGGGGACCTTGGGGGTGATTTCCCAAGCCTTGCAATAAGCTAAGAAGGGAGAAATGAGAGACTCCCGAGCAAATAAGATGCAATAGCCCCTTGGTTAAGAAGGGAATAGTGGCATGTCATAAATTCTTGGAAAGCTCTTAAGAATACGCTTCTAACCGTCCAAAGAACGCATGAGTTAGACTACTAGGCTAGAAGTTATGGCCATTCAAAGTTGCAGGTGTCCTGGTGGCGCTGGGACACTCAAAGGTTAGGTGTAAGGGTTCTTAAGGGATAAATTAACAAAGCATGGCATGTAGCATATCATTGGAAAGCTACACAAACAAGGAACTTAGAACGCCAAGTACTACGAGGTTCTAAGCCATGAACCAAAAGTTATGGCCAAAAGAAGGGCGGCGATGAAGGCGTGACGCCACTCCCAATGGACCCGAATCTTTGTAGGGCCATAACTTTGTGAGAACTTGTCCAAATGGGACAAATGAGCAATCCATCAACATCTAATCACCTCTTATATATCCAAAATGGACTCACATGTGGGATTTGAAGCCCTGACAACAAAGTTACGTTGTTTGGAAGTTTGGGAGTCCAAATGGAGTTGAAACTTGGGGAATTTGGTTGGAAACGGGTGGTCTTCCAAAATCCAAGGGAGTTTGGGAAGTCCCTTCAATCCACAAGGGGGGGGGTCTACCAAAGACTACAGAGAGTATTACAGGAGGGGTTGGTCTCCCTCCTCACTTCCTCTTGGAGCCTTAGTGAGTCCCGGTGACTCATGGATGGTGATGTAACTTCACCACTGACTTCAAGGCTCCTTGGGACACTTGTGTGTGTATCCCAGGGCACCAGTTGGTTGAAGTCCCATTCCTTGCTGGGCCTTTGGTGATGTGTCCCGAGTTGTCAGGGTTGACAGGACGTCCGGACGTCCAGACGCGGATGCGGACGCAGAGTCCACAACGTCCGATGACAAGTAGACTAGTGGATGTTCCCACCGTCCGCCCGTCCGCCACCCCATCCGCCATCCCATCCGCGACCCTGTCCTCCCGTCCGCGACCCCGTCCGCCCACTCCGTTCGCCGAGCGGACAGGCGGACGCTCACTATGTTGTCACAGCAACTTTCACTTGCAATTTCTGAATTCGTTTTTTAGAATTTTGGAGCGTGTAATATACCGTTGGAAAGGTCTTGGAAATACCTTTCCAATGGTATATCACACGCCCCAAAAATAAAAAATCTCTAATTGAAAATGTCAAAAGAAGTTTGTTGCTTCAAAACATGGGGGTCCGCCTTGGTGTCCGCCCGTTCGCCCCGCCCCCGTCCGCCAAGCGGACGGGCAGACGGGCGATCAACAGGGCGGTCGCTCACTATGTAGTCATAGCAACTTTCACTTGCAATTTTCGAATTCGTTTTCTAGAATTTTGGAGCGTGTAATATACTGTTGGAAAGGTCTTGGAAATACCTTTCCAATGGTATATCACACGCCCCAAAAATAAAAAATCTCTAATCGGAAATGTCAAAAGAAGTTTGTCACCTCAAAACATGGGCGTCCGCCTTGCTGTTCGCCCTCTTGTTCGCTAGGCGGACGGGCGGACGAGCGGACGGGCAGACAGGCGGACGGTGAATGCGGACAGGTGGACGGCGAACGGGGAGGAAAGGCAGGAAGGAGAGGTGGGCGCAAGGGGCCATGGGTGATGTGTTTTCAAGTTGGTGGAATTCAACCTATGGTGGATTGGCGAACGGGTAGATAGGCGGACGGGCGAACAGTCGGACGGGCAGATAGGCGGACGGAGAGGAAGGCGGGAGCAAGAGTTGGATGCGAGAGTCAAGTGTTTTCAATTTGGTGGAGGTCGGCCCACGGCGGACGGGCGGACAGGTGGACAAGGGAGAAGGTGAGAGGGAGAGGTATTTTTAACTTTGTAGAGGTGGGCGGATGAGCGGACGGGTAGAGCATGCAATGCATGGTGAATGAAGAAAGCTATAGAAATTATGTCTTTAATATGTTATATAGTGAGGTACTAAATCAATACAACTATGAAAAGTGTCACCAAATAGCCTCTTCATTGGAAAATCATTTGATTTGTAAACAAAAAATTCAAATGGATGTATAATTAAAAGGAATTTAGTTTTACATTGGTGGTTTTTTACAAGTTTGCCATATCAACAATACTTTTTGGCTAATAGCAAAAGATATTCAAAGTCAAAATTGTAACAATTTAATTGGTTTCAATTTCTAATTGATTTCTATGCCTTTGAAGGAAAGTAATTAATTCCTAAAGTCTCAAAGGCCCTACACTCTTATAGAAGACTCTTGTGAAATATGATCTCAATGAAATGATTTATTTTTGAATTTTTATCCAAGATTCTTCGCTTATTAGCTAAATTTTTCAATAGAAAATATTATAAAATTAAAATCGTTAGTGCCAAAATTTGAAGTGAAGAAAATGAAAAGCCTAAGAATCAAGTATAGCAAGACAAAATAAAAGATTTTTTTTCTTTAAATACAAATATCATGCAATGTATACACTTAATGTTATCAAGATGATAACATTACTCCCATACATTTTTATACTAACCTAGTACAAATTCCTACGGTTAGATATAAAGTTAGTTTATAAAGTTTTTTGCTCTTCACAATAGAAATGGCAATTTTGAATGATATTCGATAGAAAAAAAAAGCTTAGGACTTTGGGGGTTCAAGATTTAAAAAAATCCTAGGCCTACACAACTACATAAGTAAGTAAATCAATATTGTAAATTTATAATCTACAAGATATGATATTATGAACCTTCTCGTAAAATCATTTGCGAAAAAGTCTTGAGATGAAACGGACTTGTAATCATTGGAGTATGACCTACTTATCTCAATTGTTGTATTTGAATTTTGAAAGCTCATCATGTTTGAAGGTCAATCACATTTTACACTACCTAAGCCCTAATATTTTAGGGTTGTGATAAATTTATTGATGGTTTACAATTTAGGGTGCACACATGTATACATAAGTATAAGCATGTATGATAAGAACCTCCATTTCATTTTTATTGTATAAATGCTTACTTTAATGTAGTCCACATCATATCATATAAAATTATATTAAAGTACTTAAATCATTTTGAGCATCATCCCATAAATGTTGTAATAGAATAATGAGATAATATAAATTCTTTTAGAATATTTATGTTGGTGTTTTACACTATCAATGCATTCTATAACAAAAATTGATGAAATACTCTAGGTTATAATCCAATGATCCACAATTGTGTAGTAGCCCATAATAAAGTAAATCTTAAGAACAATTGAAACCTAAATGACAAAGATAGTAAGATCTACATATGCATCACATTGTCATGATTGCATTCTAAACTTCAAATATTAAAAAATAAAACATATTTCACACATCACACCACTACTTTTGAAAACTCCTACAACGTTATAAGTTAATATGTACAATAGAGGGATCTACAATTCAGATTTTTTTTGGTAGGGTATAGGGTTTAGGGTTTAGGGTATAGGGTTTGGAAAGCATGTTTAAATGTGGGGAGGAAAACCTGGAATTATTCTTTTCT